>JZKD02S2015586.1:0-16408 GCA_000966675.3 Picea glauca
TTCTTATATCATTTCTGTGTTATTGTGGAGATTATGCTGGTTATATTACTGTTATTCTGCCATTTCTAGCATTTCATTTCTGTTCTGCATACTTTTTATATCTGGTATATTGCAACCAGTTGGATATCAAATGCTAAAGTGTTGGTTCCAGTGGCTGATCTCATTAAGATACCCTCACAAAAAGACAAATTATTGAAAACTATAGAGGGTCCCAATGAAAGAAGTCTTGGGAAGTATCAGGGGAAAACTTTTGAGAAATCTAAAGAGTATCATGAGGATGTCCTATCATTTTGCATAGTATGGATTTGACAAAGGAAGATCATCCACCTTTCTTTGTATCCTTAATGATTAATGATCTTCTGCATAATTGTATGTATGACTCTGAGGCTTCATCTAACATAATAACCAAGAATGTCATGGAACAGTTGAATTTGAAAATTTCAAGGCCTTACCATAATGTGTGTGCCATGGATTGCAGAGAAATTGAAGTGCATGGGATTATTTTGAATCTACAAGCAAAGTTGGCAGCCTATCCTGATATCACAGTTCCAATGGATATATTAGTAATTGATGTGCCTGATGCATGGCATATGCTCCTATGTAGAAAGTGGGTTGCTACCCTGGGAGGTACTATTCAGATGGACTTATCATATGCCACTATCCCTTCTTCTGAGAATTCATTTGTCAAACTTCATAGGGAAAAAGAGAGGAAATTTCATGGTGAAGACCCTAAGGAACCTATGAATGAGTTTGTCTATCATATGACCAAGATTGGAAATTGTGAAATATTGTCCTACATTCCAGCACCTGTTAAAGAAAAATTCAAGGAAGAAATGCCGAAAGTTTATGATGTCTGGGATACCATGGATTCCTTTGATCGTCTATTACTTGAGGAAACTCCAAGTTAAAAGATTGTTGGTATAACACCTTCAAAATCGGGAATTGGGTCAGATGAGTCAATTAATGGTCTGGATGAGTTGGAAAGAATCTTTGGGCCATCCATTCCATATGTCATAGAGCTTGGGCAAATCTTCTTTGGTAAAGAAGAGATCTTTGACAGACATGAAAATTAAAAAAAGAAAAAATAAATAGAAAAACCTGGTGATCACACAGAAATGAATGTTAAATCAGATCGAGATCCTAGGATGATAAAAATAAAAAAAAGGTACTTAAAGTAAAAGAAGAAAAAATGGAACAAATCTTGTGAAGGATCATAAAGATGATGTTATTCATGATGAGTTTAATGGTAAAGATGTCATCCCTATTATGGAATATGCCAAGCCTTTCAAGGAAAATTTAAGACAAAAAAACTTTAAGTCTTTCCGCTTGGCACAAAGGAAGCTTCACCAAAGTGGATTCAAAGAAAGTTTGATTATATGGTTGAGAACTAGAAGAAAAGCCTTCAATCAAAATATCAGAAATCAAGATAAGGCTTAGAGGTCTTTTGACAACTCATCTCAACCAGTTGGATGACATAAAGCAAAAGATGCCAGTGAAAGGGAAACACCCTGAGTTATTCTTCAACGCAATCATCCGATGCCCACGGAGGCATGCATTGTAACATAGCTCTCTAACCCTTCCCCTTTGTATTTTGCTTTCATGTTTTCATTTCTTCCTTGTATATTATTTCACGTTCTTCTTTTGCACTTTCCTGTACATATGTATATTATTCATGCAACTTATGTTTTAATTGATGGTTTCTATATATGTGTGACTGATGTTATTTTGTCGAGACACTTGTTTCGCAGGTTACCGATTTTGGATTTCTTGCATGCTTTCCTTTCTTAAAAGATCAAGCACACGTCCCCATATGGAGCCAATGTTACCCACCAAGTTGCACTAGGATGGACTTGCAGTTGAGCCGCCAAAAATTGAACAAATACTTGTTCAAAATTCAGAGTTGAGAAGTCCAGCTGGCCGTTATGGCCCCTTTTTCTTCTTCGTTTTCTCCTGCATTTTCCATACCCCATGGGGAATTGTAATAAGATGAACTAGCATGATGAACTTTGTAAAAGGCTTAGCCCTCTAAGACTCGGTCAGTATTACATTACTCTAGAGTGTTTTTTTTACTTTCTAATTGTACCTTGTTGCCTTACAAGCGAGTTATAATTTTTAAGTTTTTTTACTCAATCAACTCCAAAGCTGGAGTATGTCCTAGTGACTAGGCCTTGGTGTGTTGTCTAAATCTAGTGTCTAATGTATATTACCATGCTAGTTATCATTTTTGAGTCATATGGAAATGTGCTAAGTCCCCCTTAGGTTTTATTTAATGTTGTCTGGAAATAAAAAAATTCTCGCAAAACGAGACATTTTTTTTGTAAATGATGTATAAGTTAAACAATTGGTACTAGGAACGATTTTTAAGTGGTACTTAAATAAGTGGTACTAGGGAGCATCGAGAAGCACAAAGCAAGATTTGTGGCTAGAGGATTCTCTCAGGTAGAGTGAATAGACTATGAGGAGACATTTGCTCTTGTTGCTCGGTACACCTCCATTCAAACGATCATTGTCCTTGCTTCAACCATGGGTTGGAGACTATATCAGATGGATGTGAAGACAACCTTCCTCAATGGAGAGATTGAGGAAGAGGTGTACATCGAGCAACCAAATGGTTTGGTGATTCATGGGAAGGAGTCCCATGTATGCAGGTTGAAGAAGGCCCTGTATGGACTCATGCAGGCACCTCGAGCTTGGTATGCGAGGATTGATGGATACGTGATGAGTTTGGGTTTCAGCAAGAGTGTTGCTGATGCCAACCTGTACTATAAGATTGTTGATGGTGAGTCCCTGATTTTGATCTTGTATGTTGATGATTTATTTCTCACCGGAGCAGAGCGTCTCATTGCTTGGTGCAAACATGAGTTGGCCTCTGAATTTGAAATGAAGGATCTTGGCATGATACACTATTTCTTGGGACTAGAGGTGTGGCAAAGAATTGATGAGATCTTCTCGAGTCAGGGGAAGTATACAGTTGAGATTTTGAGGAGATTTTGGGATGTTGGACTGTAAGTCCATGGCGACATCGATGGTGTCGAATATGAAGAAGTTGAGTGAGCCTCCTTTTGATTCAGATTTGATTGATCCAACTATGTACGAACAACTAATTGGATCATTGATTTATCTGGTTGACACCAGACCAAATATTTGCTATGTAGTTGAGATACTTGGGTAGCTGTGAAGCATGTGTTGAGATACTTGCGAGGCACAGTTGGATATGGCCTGAGATATGCTTCCAGTATTGACATGAGATTGTAGAGATATGCTGATTTTGATTGGGTAGGGAGCATAATTGACAGGAAGAACACCTCTGAGTGTTGCTTCAGTTTGGGGTCTGCCATGGTTTCCTGGTGTAGCAGGAAACATACTTCTGTGGCCTTGAGTACCATAGAAGCCAAGTATATTGCAGTATGTATGGCAGTATGCGAAGTAGTGTGGCTTCAGAAGCTCCTTGCGGGATTTTTTGGGCAGATGCTGGATCCCACCGTGATTCATTATGACAACTAGAGCTGTGTGAAGCTCTCAGAGAATCTAGTATCTCATGACAATTCAAAACATGTTGTGATTAAGTTTCATTACATTCGAGACATGGTTCTGAGGAAAGCAGTACTGATGCAGTACCTTCCTACAGATGAGCAGATTGTAGATGTTCTCACCAAGCCCCTTTCTAAATTGAAGTTTGAGTACTTCTGTGATAAAACTTGAAATGGTAGAGAATGCCCCTCTCGGTAAGAGGGAGTGTTGATAGTTGCTGCTTCATGAGACATTCTCCAGGTCGTACTCCTCAATGGACTGAGCCAGGTTGACCTGTGACGATATACTGGGTTGGTGCCCAACGACCCTTGAGGTGTAGCTCAAGTGGTTGGGATATTATACTGGGTTGGTGCCCAACGACCCTTGAGGTGCAACTCAAGTGGTTGGGATATTATACTGGGTTGGTGCCCAACGACCCTTGAGGTACAACTCACGTGGTTGGGATATTATATTGGGTTGGTGCCCAACAACCCTTTGGGTGTAGCCCATGTGATTGGGATATTTTTCTAGGTTGTACTCCTCGATGGACTGAGCTGGGTTGATTTGTGATGACATCCTGGGTTGGTGCCCATCGACCCTTGAGGTGTAGCTCATGTTGTTGGGATATTATGCATTGTAGCCCATCATCCCTTGGGGTGTAGCCCAAGTGGATGCCTCTTGTGGTTGTATTCCTTGCTGATGATGACACGCACTACGAGGTTGTAGCCCTAGTGTTCTCTAGTGGGTTGTAACCCGTAGACGAGATTAATAGGTCCACATTGGTCGTAGCCATGTGTGACGTGGTGATGATACATGTAGCATGATCTGCGTGACCATGGCATGGTCTGAGGACCATGGCATAGCCTGCAGGGCTATGAGGACCATAGGAGAACATCATGGAGAATACCTCCCTAGCTAAGAGGGAGTGTTGGTGTTTTTGGTAGCAGCGAGAGGTATTCACCTCCGGGACAACTTTTCTTAGAGATGAAAATGCCAAGAAGTCAGAGAATAACCATTGAACAGATTAAAGAAGCCTCAAAAGAAATTTGAAGATCCTAGAAGAGAAGTCGGACCCACAGGAAAAAGACGGAGATAATATATTTTCCAGAAAGACAAGTCAACACCACTTGAAAAGACACTTTCCCATTCCAGTATGAATAAAGGTGATGCCTTCCTCATTTCACACACACACTCACTAATCTATAGCGCAAAGTCTTGTGGAGAACAATAGTTGTAGATGTCCAGCGAAGGAGGAAGGAAGAAGGGTGCAAGTTGACTAGGGTTTCCTCATAACCCTCGCCAAGGTTTATCTTTTGTCTTGGTGATGCACTGGTGGAGGCCAGTTACTCTAGCGCTATGGCTAGGGCTTGATGCATCTGCATTGCTGGGTTATCTCTTGTGGAGATAAGTATTCTTCTTTGTTGGTTTGCTCTAGTGGATAGAGTTGGTTCTCTTGGTTATATTGTATTGGCAAGGATATTCTCTCTAAGAAAAGTTTGTTGGGTTTTTCTCCCTTGTGAAGAAGGGTTTTCCAGGATAAATCTTTGTGTCTTCTTGTTCTTGTTCATCTGTTGCTTTATATTTCAGTATATGCTTATTGAATATGAAAGAAGATTAAATTGCTATGGTAAATCTAATGCTAACTAATTTTATAAAAATCCAACAAATGTGACCGCAAGTAGAAAGCAATATTATTTGACTTTTATATGTCAATTGAAAATGTTAACACGTTTGGTTCTTTTATCCAAAAAAATCACACTTTGGATTTTGGTTCATATAATGAATCATTGTGGACCGTGCTTGAAGTTGAAGGCTTGAGTAGGTAGGGAGGTCTTTTAGTGGAGGTAATGCAACCAAAAAGAGGGCTGCAAGGGCATCTATAATGGACATGTATAAGGCTGAAGTCAAATACGAAGCAAAGTATGCAATTGTAGAATATCTTATGGCCATTGACATTGCTTTCAATGTCATTCATTCTCTTTATTATAAAGAGATGTTTAGGAAAGTAATAGTTGCTAGCCCTATCATTTGTAACCTTAAACCATTGCATATCAAGGACCATAGTACTTGATAAAGAAGTTGCCAACATGTATGTGAAGAGAGAAACTCTAAAGCAAACTTAGGCAAGTCAAGATGCTCGATACCTTAAAATCCTTAACATGATACCTTGTATTCCTTTTGTATGCTTTGATGACCATAGACAAGAAAGTTCACAGTATCATTGGTTTATGATTTGCAACATATGTATAACAAGTTTACATGCTCACAACACAAATTGTTTGAACATACAGAACTTTGATATTAAGTTTGAGGTGGTTTTATATCTTTTTATTATCCATTGATGATATGTGTTTAGATTAATTGGAGGCTTTGATGACAACTTAATTAGGAAAAATTTAGGGGCTAAATTTTGCCATTTGGCTAATTTATCCCAATTTTTCCAAAAATGCTTTGCTAATGAATATTCACCCAAATTTCTATATGATAAAATTATTTTACTTGAAAAATCGCCAAAAAATTTCTTGAAATTATATAAATCCATAGAAAATTGAGGATTTTTACAAAGATATTGCCAAACATTTATAGTTTTCATTTTAATAAGTAGTTCTTCAACCTAGTTTGGCTAGGATCATGTTAAAAAATTCACATTGACCATTTGTAGCACAATGGCTATTTTTTTTTCTAATTTATCAAATGTTTAATTTGCGAATCAACCAAATCTCCATGTAAAACATAACATTTGACAAATTTTATATAGTCGTAAGTTGTTGGTTTTCCTTTAAAAATGATTTATAATTCATGGATTTCTTGTTTTACTGTAAAATTGCTAATGAACAGTCAAAACATAGCTCAATATTTTAAATTCTCATATTTAGTCAGTTTAACTCTTTACAAGTAAAGGTGTTGAAAAATGACCCTATAAATTTACACTTGAAGCAGTGTGCATGGGCTACCATTATAAGGGTTGATGGGAACAATTGTAACCACTAGCCTAATGTACTTGGAGTTGGTCCAATCTAAACAAGACTTGAATATTTAATAAGAGTTTGTATATTGATGTGGAACTTTAGACACAAATATATTGAAAATATTTTTACGAGTGTAACATGCAAAAGCTTGCAAAATTGCTGACAATGCAATGCACTATTCAACAAAGGATTTCTAGTGCAAACTTGCAAAAAGGAAAACGAGTCATGACAGAAGGAATAAATTAAAAAGATAAGACTATAAATCTGGTCAATTGACATGCAACGATATGCAAAATGGACCATTGGTGAAATTTGTTAAAATATTGTAGCTTGGACAGGTGCTTCTGCATTGGCTTAGAGTCAAAGCATGTAGAAGTCATCCGACAACTTTCTCAGGCTTACTTTATTTTTATAAAGTGATTTTTATCAAAAAGCACATTAATTAATTATTAATTAATGTTGGCTTAGCTAAAGTTCATAAAGTTAATTAAAGTGAACTTTAGATAATATCGTGACCATTGATCTAAGTCGATCTCGTCCGTAGATCGAGGTGAAGATTATGAGGTTGGAGATATGGAGGTAAAAGAAGCTAGAGAGAGGAAAAGTCGACTCATTGTGATAAGTGATTGTTGGAGAGGTGAAGAGAAGAGGGATAGTTTACAGTGGATAGAAAATCGCAAGGGGTAGCAAGGGCACATTTCCTAAGGCACGACACATTTTCCATGGAAACATATAGGTTGGGCACAATTCCCAAGGAAACATACATGCTAGGTGCATTTCCCAAGGCAACATAAAGGCTGGGCACAAATACCAAAGCAGGTTGCACGCAAATCGAGGCATATTTGAGAGGGTGATGTTATGGTTGTGCATGAATTCCAAGACAATTTTGTGCAGATTTCTCTGGAACGATTTTTTAGATTTCTAAGGTAAGTACAGGTTCATTAATTGTTGTAATAAATTTTTTGAATTCTTCTTGAATCAATAAAACTCTCATTTGCTGGTTTTCCCTTCAGGGTTTTTCTTGGGGTAATTACCCAAAAATATCCGTGTCAATTTCTGTGATTGTTTTCAGTTTCTGCTGTGCTGTTAATAAGCTCAATGTATTTTTGTTCATAAAAATCAGATGATGTCTCGAGGCCCTCAGGTTGCAGACATGGAGTACCGAGAGACAAATGATTGACAACGTCCACATGCACATGGAGTACCACCACTCATCCTCGATTCGTCATGATGGCATTCACCACATCAGCTTGCTTCCGGAAGATGATGGGTCGTGCTCCATGAGGTACAAGTCGTGTATTGTGGTAAGTGTCACTTTAATACTTGAGGCATTTGAGTATGTTGCATTTAAAGATGCTTTTGATTATAGAATGTGTGCTTGGAAATTATGCTCTTTTCCCTGTTTCACCTTGGTGGTTGACATTGTGCCCTAGTAAGTGGTCACCCTTGGGGATGGGTTTGCTATTGGGAGGTCCCCTTGATGAGTCATCGTGCCATTCCCGATCATACTTATCATTTTTCACACTTCATCCTTTTCACCTCCTTATCTTTTGGGATTTTCGGGTGTACTGACCCAAGAAGGGATTGTACCTCATTTCATGGGAAGAAGGGGTTGAAGGCCTAGAGGGAATGTAGATGGAAAAAGATAAAAGGAAAAACTATAACCTTCCAGATGCTCACCCAAAGAGGTCTTGAGAACGATGAAGCGTTTCTCCTAAAAAATCAAAGACCTGCAAGAAACAGATTCATATTATATAGACGTTCCACTTGTTTAGGGATCTACACAAGTGCGTTACAACCTTTGCTTTACCCCGATGGCACTCTATGTACCTCTCCCTTCAAGTGACATTGTGGTACTGCCTCTCAAGTCTTATGTTACCCTTTTGGAGTACCCAATTGTTCTGGACTTTAATTAATTAATGACAAATAAATGGTCTTGGAAAAATGATGCATTGAAAACGAAGGTGCAACACACCCTCTACAAAGGAACCCATAAATGAGACAATATGAACCCTTGTATGTCATGAACCCCATGCCCAAAAGTCTTACCCCCATCCACTTCATCTTCTCGACATGACTTTGAGAGGGATCCACCTAGGAAACACTCCTTGACTTAAGGAATGACTCACCCAATAGGTCACCTTGACAACCCTTCCATACCTAAACTTAGCAAATTTCATAGGGTCTTTGAGCACTTGTTTAATTTGATGAAGTAGTTTTAATGCACATGTTTAGGTGGCTCTTGTATTAAATGTGATTTTACTTGCCATGATACATTTGACTTGAGACCCTTGGAGGGCGCACTCATCTATCTTTGCAGGACCTTGTTTGATGGACATTTTGAAGGAACAAGCCCAACTTGGGCCTTCATTGGGCCAGGAAACCCACATGTTGGATGCCATGACCCAGAATTTGGGGGGAAAGATAGAGGTTGGACATTGCCTTTGGAGGCAAGAGAGAAGACCTTGGCGTTGATACCTAGCCCTATCTAGCCCAACGACTTTCCTTTGGAGGCCTTACACCACACTTTTGGGGCTTGACGTCTTGACTAGGGCTAGGGTTTGGTGGTGATGATGATTTGATGGACACTTGGCACCTTGTGATGAGGAGGATCCCTTGCACAATGGAGAAGACCCTAGCATTTGAAGGGAAGGCCTTAGGAGGCCCAACGACTTCCTCTTATTGCTCAACGACTTGCCAAAAGTACTGAGACGTCACCCTAAGGGATTGACGTCACCCTTAGGGTTTCTTTTTGTGCAAATTTTAAAATTAAAATCAAATTACTTTGTAAAGGGGCAAAATAAAGGGGGATGGGCCCCTTATTTTGTGGTTTACCCTAACTAAATGTGGACAAACACTTTTTAGAGGTTTTGTATAAATAAGGATCAAATTCATTTCATTTCATATAACTCACTCTCTCTTGAGTGAGAGACTTGGATGAAATTTTTGCCCTCTTTGGGCAATTTGCTATATCTCTCTCTCGTGCTTATGTTATGGATGCTTGTTACTTGCTTATGGATGGATAAAGTGGTGCATTACCTTCTTGGAGGCTTCTCTCTTGCATGTTGATGGAATATTCTTGGTAGATGAGGGTTTTACATGCCTTCTTTTGGAATTGATAAGGAATTTTCTGCATATGGGTAGTAATTTCTTTTTGTTTCAAGGTTATTCTTGTTAAAAACCCTTGGAGGAGTATAAGGGCATACACCCTTCACCAAGTCTATCATAATTGTTATTGGATAAGCTATTATCAAGGTTGCTAGGAGGAGTAAAAGGGCTTACACTCTCCTAGATTTACCTTGTTAGATTTGCTTGCTCTAGGGAGTAAAAGGGCTTACACCCCTAGAGAAATAGTAGATCTAACTCTTCTAGCCAAGACTCCATAACCCAATGAACTAGGGACTCATCTACTTGCATTAGAGAAATAAAATCATTGCATTGGTATACGTGAAAAGTTGAGATTTAGCAATTATCTAAGTTGGAAATTGTTCTTCGTGCTGAAGGCTCTCTTGTGCCCTAAGGGCATTGTGCTTAGCCAAGTAATTCTTATTGCTGTTATAAATAAATGTTACAACCATTAGGGTTGCAGAAAACTCTTTTTTTCATTCATTGCTCTCTAATCCATCACTAGAATTTGCTTGTAAACCTAGATCACTGTTCTACTGATTATTAGCTATCATTTCCTCGGTTTACCTGTCAGTTTTTGTGGTTGGATCTTGCTTCTGTAGCAATCCCTTGCTACAGCCATAAGGCTGCCCTAACACTTTGCTGGTAACTTCATTTTGCAGCCCTATTTTGCCATCAAAAGTTGAGCTTAAGTATTGGAGTATTATCTTCATGTGTTGGGCTTAATCATTGAATAATCATTGAATGACCTTGATGGTTAATTATGCAGCTGTTATAACTTGTTCTTTGCTGTTGTAAATCTGATAAATGTTGCAGTTTTGGGACAACAAGCTTATCTTGTTGATTTCCCTTAGGTTTCGAGGCTTGTATCACACTATATTGTCTTGTTTTGGTGTTCTAACTTTGTTTTGCAGGGATACAACCTTGGCAACCATCTTCCACCTTCCAAGACCTCTTTTCCAAGTCTCAAAGCCTCTTTTGACTTTGACCAAAGGGGTGTCCTCCTCATTATCTCGTTGCATTCCCCCTAGGGTCACCTGGGATTCCCCCCTTGTGTAGGATTTCTCCTTCACTAAAGAGAAGGGAGGGTTTATCTAAGGTGATAGTGGGTAGACTCTCCCGTGGTTGTCCCACTATTGCAGATTGGGTTGGGCTTTGCCCAACCTACAATTTGTGCGATAACAGGCTGTAAGAAATTTCTGAATTAGCTGCTGTAATTATTTCTTCCTTTGAAGCCAATAAAATCCCCTCTTTGCTGGTTTTCCCCATATTGGGGTTTCCAGGGTATTTCTGGTGTCTTTATTTTTATGTGCTTGGTTTCTGTCATGTTTCTGCTGTGCATTTTTATGGTTAAAACTCAACTATAAATTTTATGCATAATTTTCAGAAGTTATATCAGCATAGAATAATTTCTGGGTTAATAAAATTATTGGCATCTAATTTTTGTTGCTGGGTTTCAAGAAATTAACATTGTGACCGGGAAGAAGAATGCCTACAAGATGTGGGAATCATTGACAAAGCTTTATCAAAGTGGTAACCAAAACAAGAAAATGGTGTTACGAGAGAAGCTTCACAGCGTGAAGATGTCCATATCTGATATTGTTACATCCTATCTCACTAAAATCACACAAATCCATGATGAGTTGGTTGTTGTTGGGGAAAAGGTTGAGGATCAAGAATTGGTTAGGACAACCTTGCAAGGTTTTTCTAAACCATGGGATGCTTTCGTCCGTGGAATTGTTGCTAGAGAGAATCTTCCCAATTGGGAAAGATTATGGGATGATTTCATGCAGGAGGAAATGAGATTGGGGTCTAACCATGTAGGACAACAACAGGGTGATGATGAGGAGAATGTTGTGCTTACAGGTAAAGGCAAAAGTAGGGCCAAGAAAAGCTCCAGTGGCGGGGCTACCTCAAAGGGCGAGAAGAAGAAAGACACGAGCAAAGTAAAATGCTTTGTATGTCAAAAAACAGGGCACTATGCTAGTTAGTGTCCAAATAAGAAGAAGGGGAAGCCACAAGTTGCAACATCAACAGAGGTGGATGCGTTTTCCACCAAGTTTGAGAAAGAATTCTCAATAGTGGCATGGCTCTCTTCGACTTCATTATCCACCAACATGTGGTACATTGATAGTGGTGCTTCCAGTCACATGACGAGAGTACTTAACAGATCTAAGAGAGGGTGATTTAGATCTTGATATCGAGCTTGGCGATGATTCCACGGTCAAAAGCAGTTGGCCGAGGAACAATTTCGTTTCAAAATTGGCTGGAGGTGCTGTGTGTTCCAGGATTGGGAAATAACCTGATCTCAATTTCAGCCATAGAGAATAATGGGTATGAGATTGTTTTCCGAGATGGAAAGGTACTCATTCATCCTAGAGGATCTAGTTCCAGGACAACTAAGGTGATTGGCATCAGGCAGGGGAAGCTATATAGGCTCATGTTTCAACTAGCTCAGGCATTGATTCACAGTAGTAGCATTGACCTGTGTGAGTTATGGCATAGGAGGATGGCACATTTGCACCATGGGGCTTTTAATGTGCTGAAGGAGATTGTGACAGGTTTACCAGAGTTCAGTGTGGACCATCAGGTGTGTGCACTTGGGAAGTATTCCAAAATTGCATTTCCAGGCAGTGACAACAGATCCAAGGGGATCTTGGATATGATACACTCAGATGTGTGTGGGCCGATGTCAGTTGTGTCCCTGAGTGGATACCGTTCTATGTCACGTTCTTAGTCACCGGGTTTGGTGAATTTCATCCATTAAGTTCGAAATTTGCTGAACTTCATGCGAATCCGAACTTATTTGTTTCAGTTCGCCGTACTTAAAGGCGAATTCGAATTCACACATGAACATGGAAAAAAATCGCCCAATTTCGTTTAAATTCGGTCGAGTTTGCCGTTGTTCGACTTGTGGTTATTAAAAAAATTAAAGAAACAAAACTACAAATACCAAAAACTCTAATTTGTCGGCACCCATCCATGCTGTCGTCTGCGTCTCTCTCCGTTGACCAAGCCAACAAAATAGAATATTCCTATTGGCAACTTATTATTGTCACCCAACTAGCCAACCCTTGTAGAATAACTTTAAGCCACTATTATTTTAAAAATAACCGAGTTAACCAAATTGTCGACTATGTTAATTAGTTGCATTTACATTATATTTATATATAGATTTAATATTTAATATGTAAATTTAATATATTAATATAAACATATATATACTTTAAAAATAGTATACAATTTGATATATATATATAATTTATTATTAAAATATGTGAATTAATTAATTTAACTATATATAAATGTTGAACTTAATGGCAAATTTTGTCCATCATTTTTTGCATGGCAATTTTTTTCCGAATTTCATCTATGTCGAATTCGAACACGAACACGAACACGAACATGAACATGAACATGGTGACTATGGTTATGTTTATAGATGATTTCTCCAGGAAGACCTGGATCTACTTCATGAAGACCGAGGATGAGGTCTGTTATCGCACAAGTTGTAGGTTGGGCAAAGCTCGACCCAACCACAAAAGCAAGTGCTATAACTATGGGACACTACACTCAATGTCACCTCGATGTAGGTCCCACACTTGGGGGTGACTAAGGTCACTCATGCGAGGCGATCCCGGAGACCCTAGGGGAAAGGGTGAGAGAAAAGGAAGGAAGATGGAAATGCTCCTAGAGGTCAGAAACTGAGTGGAAGAGGAGGGGAAGGAAGATCACTTGTAGACCAAGGAAAGCTGCCCCAAAAGTATAGTGCTTTGACAGATGATTATACCTGCCCGAGACACAAGGGAAAACCACTTGCAAAGCAATTTGTTAGACGGATCAGCAAGTTAAGCTTGCTGTCCCTATTATGCAGCAGTTATATCAGTAACAAAAGATATCTAAATCAGCGTATAAAAGTACAAGGTTAACTAACAATATCATCAATGAAATTAGCAATCGATTATGAACTAAGTATAACACTTTGGGACTGAATAAAGAAAGCTGTTTTAAAGTAGATTTCTGCAGTAATATATCAGCCTTATGGCTGTAACTGTCAATGATGTACAACAGCAAATTTAACCATTAACAAGTGCCCAAAAATAGCCCAAACGATGTGCCTAGTTTAGTGTGTTAGACTGGCAAAGTTAGGGGGTAAATCTGTGGTTAGTTTAGGAGTTAGGAGTAAGTTATCAGCTAGGGTTATGCAGTCCTAACGGATGTAGGTTAGTGTTAGTAACAGCCAACAAAGTAGTAGGAGAAGGAGGACGTCTCAATGAGGCAAGAGAGCCAAAGGCTCAAGGAAAACTTTCCTCAAGAGAGAAACCTTAAACTTGCAAAATTCACGTTTACCAAGGCAACAATTTATTTCTCCAATGCAAATAGTAAATGACTAATTCCTTTAAAAAGGGGTTAATGGAGTCAAGCAAAGAAAGAGCTAGAGGTACTACCTCCTTGGGGGTGTAAATCCTCTTACTCCCCAAGGCAAGTATCTCTAGCTAGGGTTTAGGCTAAGATGGTGTATGCCCTTATACTTCTCTTAGCAAACCCTTGTTAGACCAATGGCATGTAAGTATAAGATGATGGAGACTAAGGTGGGGGTGTATGCCCTTATACTTCCCACCTAGCTATAGAAAATAACCTTGACTTGAAAAATATATGATAGCAACAATGTAGAAACCTTACCAATTCAAGGAAAAAGCTAAGACAAACCACCATAAAAGCTAGAGAAAAGCCTTCCAAGGCTAGCGCATCACTTCCGTGAACCAATAATCCAAGACATAGCCATAAAAAAAAGCACAAGAGAGAGAACTAGCCAAAGAGAGCGAAAATTTCAGTCCAAGAGCCTCTCACAATGGAGAGTTATGATTAAATGAGATCTTATGATCTCTTATTTATACAAAATGTCACTAAGATAGTTTGTCCACATAATTAAGGGTAAACCACAAGACTAGGGGTCAACAACCCTAATCTTGCCCCTTTTACAAAGTAATATTAAACAATTCACTTTAATTTCACTTTTGCACCAAAAAAATCCCTAGTTCATATGGACGTCACCCCTTTAGGGGACGTTTTGGTAGTAGGAGGAGGTCGTTGGTGATGGAAGAGAGTAGAAAGGCTTCCCAAAGCCACATGTCAAACATCCAAACGAATTCCTTCATGATCAAGGCTCAAGCCCCTCAAAACATCCTTGTGCCAATGCATGTCAACTCACCACCAAACCCTAACCCCCCTAGGTGACGTCATGCCTCTAGAAGTGATGTTTTGCCTCTATTAGTCAAAATGTTTGGCATGTGGGGGCTAGGTTATGTTGTCCGAGTCATCTTTTAGGCCTTCTAAGTTTGACCTTTCTCATCCAGCATGCGGGCCCTTGGCATCCACCTGTGGGCTACAAGCCCCATGGAAGCCCAAGCTAGGCTTGTTCTTCCAAAACTGTCCACCAACTAGGTCCTGCAAAGACAAATAAGCACGCCCTCCAAGGATCTCAAGTCATAATATCATGATAAATGAATCCAATCAATAAATTAGCCACCTAAGCATGTGCATCAAAGATCACTATGTCAAACAATTAAGTGCTCAAAGACATTATGCGACTTGTCAAGCTTGAATATGGGAGGGTTGACGAGGTGTCCTATTGGATAGATCTTGCCCCAGGTCAAGGAGAGTTTCCAAGAGATTCCTCTCTAAGCCATGTAAAGTGGATGAAGCGGTTAAGGGTTAAGACTCAATGGGCATGGGGTTCATGACATACAAGGGGTTGTAGTGTCTCATTCATGGGTGCCTTTGTAGAGGGTGTGTGGTACCTTCGTTTGCAATGCATTTTTTCCAAGCCTATTTTTTTTCTATTCTTTCATAAATTTAACGAAAGGTTGAAGGCCACTGCCTTGGCATGGTGTCCAGATAATGGTAGTGTGACCCATATACACCTAGTGGAAATGAGAAGGCTGGCTTGTGATGAGACCCCCTTTCTCTTAGCCATGCAACTGAGAGCCATTACCCTGGCTTGGTGACCAGATGATGGTAATGTCATACCACTAGATATTCATGGACATGATAGGCCGACTCGTGATGAGACCTCCTATCCTCCAACTAACCTTTTAAGCATTCTTAATCATATTTTTTGTGGGTCCCCCTTTTCTCAAAGATAAGCGTTTCATTGCTTTCTTGGGTGATCCCTGGGCGAAGCATCTAGAAGGTTCATACATAGGCTTTTATCTTTTACCCAACATCAATCCCTCAGGGCCTTCAACCACTTCTTCCCATAGAATGAGGGACAACCCCTTTTTGGGTCAATACACCCTAAAATCCTAAGAGAAGGAAATGAGGGGAAAAAGTGATGGAAAGTGGTAAGTATTGTCGAGAACGGTACGATGGCTCTTCAAAGGAGTTCCTAGTAGCAAACCCACCCCCAAGGAAGACCACTTACTAGGGCACAATGTCAACCACCAAGGTGAAGCATGGAAAAAGGCATAATGTCTATGCATATATCATGAAATCTAGAGCAATCTAAGATACAAAATACTTAAATGCGTTAAATATTGAAATGATGCTCACCATAATACTGACTTGTACCTCATGGAGCAAGGCCCATTGCCTTCTCGAAGCCAACTGATGTGGTGGATGCCATCTAAAAATCTGCGACCTCTGTGGTGGTGAAAAGGGTCTCCATCTGTGCAAAAGGATACTGCTGGTCATGTAATCTCTCGACACTCCATATCTGCAACCTGAGGGCCTCGAGACATAATCTCCTTAGTTATCCACAAAATGGGGATAACATCTAGCTCCTACTTGGGGACATGTGCTCG
>JZKD02S2015586.1:24758-38768 GCA_000966675.3 Picea glauca
TGTACCTTTTACATTACAATTAGGGTTACACGTAAGTCTGACTCTTGAACAATATAGCAAGGGATCTCATACATCCACTAGTGCTCAACCACTAGGGGCACATCCATAGGGATGTCCATATCTCTATCTCATTGCGTTTCACAGGAGAACCACACTCACTAGTGCTCAACCACTAGGATCACGTTCACCTGTGCTCATCCACAGGCATGTCCAACTCAACAGATTTTCTTTCCCACTGCATTGCATAGGAGAGTCATTTGGAGTTCATCATCTCAACTCTCTACTCAGAGTAGGCTAATACATCGTCTTCATCTCTGTCTCATAACGATGCACATAAAATTAGGAACATAGGAATCTTTCACCTCCTTGCTGATCTCTAGGGTTTGTTTACTCAAAACCCTCAAAACGTCTAAGCTGTAGAGCTCAAAGAGGAAAGTAAGAAATGACCAGAATGCCCTGAGCAATTCACCCTCCTTCCTTTTATCCCTCCTAATTTTCACTTAAATGATCATTTTGGCTTTCTAAGGTTCTTTTCTCCAATTATATCATAAAGCCACTTTACCTTTTTCCTTTTAATCTTTGTCACCTTTAGATAATAACTTAATTATTTGGTGGCCCCGTTTTTGACCCTCTTAGTCCCCTTTTTCTTAATGCGACTATAGCCTAGGGTGAGGAACTAGGCTACTAAGTCCCCCATGGTCAATATCACATGGAAGGGGACATTACAATAGCTCTTGCTGGAAATTGCTTGCCCACAAGCAATTCTAAACTTGGATGTTGTAAAACTTGTTCACCCTCCCAAGTGGCGTCCTCTATTGGAAAAATTTTCCATTTGATCAAATATTCCATGATGCTCCTGTTTCTTAACTTCCTCTCCCTCATCTCCAATACCTTCTTTGGTATCAAAATCAATTGGCCTTCCTCATCAACATGTAGCAATTCTGCATTAGTAGTAACATGCTGTCCCACTACTTTCTTTAGACATGAAACATGGACGACATTATGAATCGTGTTCCCTGGTGGTAACTCTAGCTCATATGCAACTGCCCCCACCTTTTTGCTCATCCTGTATGGCCCATAAAACGAGGCTTGAGCTTCTCAGCGCCACTCCTTTTGATGGATGCCTGCCTGTATGGCTGGAGCCTTAGATAGACTAAGTCCCCTACCTCAAAACTGCGCTCCACTCTATGTTTGTCTGCATAAAATTTCTGTTGGTTTTGGGATCTTTGCAAATGATCCTTGAGCTCCCTAAGTATGTCTTGACTTTCCTGTATCCACTCCTTAGCCATAGGGGCTTTACTATCCCCAAAAACAATCTCCATGAAGGTGAGCGAATCATATCCATATAGTGCTCTGAAAGGAGACATACTGATGGACATGTGGTGAGTGGTGTTGTAATAGTACTCACCCAAGTGCAACCGCTTGACCCACACTCTTTGTTGTCCTGCCACATAATTTCTGAGGTACCCTTCCACCCATTTGTTAACTATTTCAGTTTGACCATCTGTTTGTGGATGATAGTTGGTGCTAGGGGTCAATTCCGTCCCAACAAGCCGAAACAGTTCTCGCTATAAAGTGCTCATGAATCTACTATCCCCGTCACTTACAATAGCCTTGGGTAGCCCATGTAATCTGAAAATCTCCCCTAAAAATAAGTTTGCTATCTATGATGTGCTATACTCCATGGATATGGCAAAAAAATGAGCAAATTTTGTCAAGTGATCTACCGGCACAAAAATGCCATCCTTCCCCTATGCCCTGGGCAATCCTGTAATAAAATCCATAGATATGCTTTCCCATTTGTGCTCTGGAATGGAAAGAGGCTGTAATAAACCTGTTGGGTGGGTGTGTTCATCCTTGTTTTGTTGACATGTGACACATTCCCTGATGTGGCGCATAACGTCCTTCTTGAGGCCCTTCGAAGCAAATCTTTCTCTAATCTGTCCATAAGCCTTGAGGAACCCCTGATGTCCTGATGTCCTGCTAGTGGTGAATTATGAAATGCTTGCAACACCCTTTCCTTAAATTTGGATTCAGGGACCAAATAGATCCTCCCTTTATGGCATATGATATCATCCACAAGCTTGTACCTGTCATCCTTGATTTGGCCATCCATCAATTCACATGCAAACTTGTTTTTTGAGTATTCCACCAACAGGTGTGATTTCCATTCAACTGATATCTCAAACATGGAATAAGTTGAGGGTCTTCTCGATAAAGCATCTGCTACTACATTGTTTTTCCCTTAAACAAATTCTATGTCAAAGTCATAGGCTTGGATTTTACTCACTCATTTCTGTTGTCTCTCATTAAGATCCTTCTGCTCAAGAAAGTATTTGAGGCTGTTATGATCAGTTATGACTACAAATTTCACTCTCACCAAGTATTATTTGAATTTGGCTAGTGCATGCATGATGGCTAGCATCTCCTTATCATATATGGTGTATAATAACTCAGGCCCTCTTAATTTTCTTCTCTCAAAAGCAATAGGATGCATGTTCTGCATGAGTACAACCGCAACTCCTTCTCCCGATGCGTCACACTCTAATATGAATGGTTGGGAAAAATGTGGTAAAGTTAGGACTGGACAAGTGCTCATGACCTTCTTCATTTTATCAAAAGTCAGTTTTGCTTCATCACTCCACTTGAATGCACCCTTTCTGGTCAAATTAGTCAATGGTACGCATAGTTGTGAAAAACCTTTAACAAACCTCCTATAATAGCTGCAAATTCCAAGGAATCCCTTGAGCTCTGTAAGTGTCTTAGGTAAGGGCTAATCTAAAATACCTTGGATCTTCTCCTGATAAACTTGCACCCCTTGTGCCCCAATGATGTGCCCCAAGTATAGTACCTTTGTCATCCCAAATTCACACTTGGACTCTTTTGCGTACAATGACTGTTCTTCCATGATGTTCAAGATCTCATCCACATGCTTGAGATGATCCTCCCAGGTTTTGCTAAATATTAGCAAATCATGGAAGAAAACCAATAGAAACTTCCTTAATTGCTTATTGAATATATGATTTATACATGATTGGAAGGTGGTTGGCGCATTGGTTAGCCCAAAAGGCATAACTAAAAATTCATAATGCCCATAGTGACACCTAAAAGCTGTCTTGTGTATGTCTTGCTCCCTCATCCTAATCTGATGGTATCCTAAGCGTAGATCAATTTTTGTGAAATAGACTGCACCATGAAGCTCATCTATCCTTGGAATGGGGTACCTGTTTTTTATTTTCTTTTTATTTAAGGCTCTGTAATCAATACACATGCGCATTGTTCCATCCTTCTTTTTGACCAACACAATGAAAGATGCAAATGGGCTTGAGCTTGGCCTAATATGCCCCATGTCCAAAAGTTCTTTGATGGCTTTCTCAATTTCATCCTTGAATTTCTTTGGGTGCCTGTATGGTGTGGTAATGACAGGTTTGGCACTTTCCTCTAGTTCTATAATGTGTTCAAAGCCTCTATCTCGTGGTTATCTTGGGGGAATCTGTCCAAAAACCCTCTCATGCTTGTCAATTATCCTCTGTATGTCTAATGAGTAGTGTTGGCGCTTATCCTGAGTGTTTTGGGTGACAACTAGGCACTCTGTCGCATAAGGCACGTCCCCATGCCTGAAAACAACCTCTATGCGCTTTTGCTGAGACCACCCTGGGTGTATTCTCTGTCATTCCCTTCAAGGTTACCCTTTTTCCTTCTTCAGAATTGAAGGACATGGAGAGAGCACATTGGTTTAATGCTGGAGGAGCAAGGGTTATGGGAGTTTGCTGAAGTGACAACAATACTTCTAGTAGATCCAACATAGTAACCAACTCATCTCAAGAAGGATGTGATGGCAAGAAGAATCATCATTGATGAAGTGAAGGACCACATCATTCTTCATCTGTCAGGAAAGAAGACATCCAAGGATATGTGGGAAGCATTGACCAAATTGTACTACTCAGATAACCAAAGTAGAAAAATGTTGCTCAGAGAGACACTCAGGAGCACAAATATGGCTAGGGGAGATTCTGTTGCAACCTACCCAACCAAGTTCACTTGGATTAGAGATGAGATGGAGCTAGTTGGGGAGATCGTAGATGAGACTGAGTTGGTGAGGACAACCTTGAATGGCTTCAACAAGCAGTGGGATGTGTTTTTCTAAGGAGTGGTAACACGGGAGAAGCTTTCTGACTAGGAGAGGCTGAGGGACGATTTTACTCGGGAGGAACTGTGAGTTGGGTCTTCATAGGCCAGCTTGCCAAAAGTTGAGTATGAGGAGAATCTTGCCTTAGCAGGCAAAGGCAAGTTCCGAGGAAAGAAGGGCCCCAATGGGGGTTCAACCTAAAAGGGAGAAAAAAGGAAGGATTTTAGCAAAATTAAATGTTTTGCTTGTCACAAGCCATGACACTTTGCCAGCCAGTGCCCAAACAGGAAGAAGGGCAACAAGAAGTCATAGATGGCAACTTCAACTTTAGTAGAAGCTAATGAGTTTGCAACCATATTTGAGAGTGCGTTTTCACTCATTACTTGTCTTTCGAGTTCAACCAACAGTGGAGTCTAGTGCATAGATAGTGGTGCCTCTAGTCACGTGACTGGAGTGCGAGATTACTTCTCTAGCTTGAAGGAGGAGGAGATAGACCTCGTTATTGAGATGGGAAATAATGCCATCGGGCAACAGGCCATGGGACAATGACATTTTAGAGGGAGTCCGAGAAACCACTAATGGTGAGAGATGTGCTATATGTTGTAGGGATGACGAAGAACTTGATATCAATTTCAGCCTTCAAGGATAGGGGGTGTGTGTTCTCATTTCAGGATGGGAAAGTGTACATTAGGCCCAAGGTCTCCAACTCTGCTAAAGTGATTGGAGTCAGGAGAGAGAAGCTGTATAGGCTTCAGTTTGAGCTAGCCCGAGCATTGGTGAGCAATGCATTTGACATGGCAGAGTTGTGGCATATGAGGATGGCGCATTTGCATCATGGAGCACTTAAAGTGCTCAAGGAGATAGTGACAGGGCTTCTAGATTTCAGCACAGAGCATCATGAGGTATGCAAGGGATGTGCTATGGGGAAGTACACCAAGACAACTTTCCCAAACAGTGACAACAGGACAAGAGGCATCCTTGATTTGGTACACCCAGACTTATGTGGACCCATGTCATCAGTATCCTTGAGTGGGTATGAGTATTATGTCACCTTCATCGATGACCATTCCAGGAAGACCTGGATCTATTTCATGAGGACCAAGGACGAGGTCCTCAGTCAGTTCCAAGAGTTCAAAGATCTTGTGGAGAACCAAATAGGCAGAAAGATCAAGACATTGAGATTCGATAATGGAGGCGAGTACACCTCGAAGGCCTTCAAGGATTTCTATGCAGGTGTTGGGATGAAGAGGGAGTTGACTGTTCTGTACAATCCTCAGCAGAACGGGGTGGTGGAAAGGAGGAACGGGGCCATTGTTGTGGTTGTGAAGGCTATGTTGTATGATCAAGATTTGCCTAGATTCTTATGGGCAGAGGCTTGCAACATTGCAGTCTACATACATAACATGAGTCCTCACAAGGTGTTTGTTGAGTTTTGGTACCTTGGGAAGTGGTCCCCTAGTGTTTTTGAGTGCCTAACACTAAAGTGGGAAAAGTACCCCTCAGTCACTTTACTTTATGTCATAAAGTCAAAGTGACTTTATGAGCTCAGTAATTATAAAGTGACTTAGGAAACTTAAGTAAAGGGGGAGATCAAATCTCCACCCTTGATCTTGGTTGGCTAAGATCTAATCCTAGCCATTGGTTCCTAGGTTAGCCTAAGGATGAGGCTAAAGAGAAGGTGGAGGAGGAAAAATGGATTAATTGTTCACTTGCATGAGAGGTGAAGAGAAGAAGAGGAGAAGTGTGGAGAAGAGAGGGGTGMACTTGTGAAGGAGGGCACACCAAGAGGAAGAAGGGCGCACCAAGGAAGAGGGGCACACTTGAAGGATATGAGCAYGGTTTCCAAGGCAGCTCCAACAGTAAATGATGGGYGCATTCATTGAAGAGGGCGCAGACTTCAAGGTAGAGAGCAGCAAAAGGAAAGGAYGCAAATCCGAACAGAAAGRGCACGCACTTCACGGAAAGTTGGCTCAACTTTCAAGGAGGATTTGCTGCTAAACTTGAGATAAGTTTGGCTGTAGCTTTCTTGTATTCTCTGCTGTAATAATTCCTTATCAAACTCCATAATAAATTCCTCTTCACTGGTTTTCCCCATGGGGKTTTTTYYAGGGTCRTGTTGACMAAAAATACATGTGTTAAATTCTTGTGGTTTGCATATTTCATTATCAGCATTTAAGTGTAAAGATCTAGAGGTGTGTTTCAAGTTTTTAATGGTTGTTAGATGAGTAATTTTGGACAGCAAATTTATCCTTAAATTAACCTTGAACAACAACATTAAAACGAGCTTGAAATCTGTCCTAAAGGCAGCCTTAAACTAAGCAGTGTTGTCAGACCTGTTAGTGAATCAGAACAGACCTTTAAACAGTCCTAAATCAGTCAAAGAACAGACCTGTGGTGGCAGCCTCAAGGAGCCTTGAATTTCTTCATGGTATTAGAGCTTAAGGGCACAAAAGAGGGCTGATAATTTGCAAACAATTGGCAGAATTTTCACTCACCTTGACAACATGCTTCTCGGTCATTTTATCATCAGTTGGCAGCCATGTCTGTTGGAGGGTTGAGGGTGGAGGATAGGCTAGCTGGGGCCGGAAATGGGTCTCCATGGAAGGCTAGGATAGTCTTGATCTTGGAGGAGGGTGAGCTATGGGACATTGTGGAGAGTTCTGTGGTTCCTCCTATAGATGCAGTGCTCTTGGCAGAGTTCAGGAAGAGGAACATCAAGGCCAAGAAGACTATCCTAGATGTAGTGAAAGAACATATTATTCCTCATGTTTTTGGTAAGGACTTTGCATTTCAGATGTCGCAGTCCTTGTGTAACCTTTACCAGAGCCCTAACCAAAACTGGAAGATGGTGCTCCAAGAGAAATTGAGGGGCACTAAGATGACTAAGACTGATTCGGTCGCCTCATTCTTCACGAGGTTTTTACAGATTCGTGATGAGTTGGCAACTGTGGGGGAGATAGTGGATCCATTAGAGTTGGTGAGGACAACCTTAAATGGCTTCTCGAAATTGTGGGAAAGATTTGTACGAGGCATTGTAGCCAGAGAGCATATGTTTAGCTGGGAGAGGCTATGGGATGACTTTGTACAGGAGGAGCTCAGGATTGGCTCAGGATCTACTAGTCAATGACGTGGTGGGGATGATGGTGAGGATATTGCTTTTTTTGCAAAGGGAAAGAAGAAGACCAAGAAGGGTCCCAAGGGTGGGGCCAAGCAGCAGCAGAAGGGAGGTGAGAAGCAGAAGGATACGAGCTGCATCGAGCTCTCTGAGAATCCAGTGTTTCATGACAGATCCAAACACATTGAGTTCAGATTTAACTTCATCAGGGACTGTGTGTAGAAAGGGATAGTGAAGCTACAATATGTGCCTACAGGTGAACAAGTGGCAAACAATCTCACGAAGGTCTTGTTGAAAGGCAAGTTTGTCTTCTTCAGGGACAAGTTGGGGGTGGTACAGAACACCTTCCTTGCTAAGAGGAAGTGTTAATTTTGTAGCTCAGAAGGTGTCTCAGCATAGGCCTAAGTGTCCTAGGCATGCCAATGGACATTAATTAAATATGCAGATCAACATTTTAGTTATATCTTAAGTTTTGACTTAGGAAAAGCATAAAAATCATGTAAATGATTTTTATTGGCTTTTCACTCAAATTTCTAAAGTATTTCTAAAAGATTCATGAGTGATAAAAGGAGGCTGAGGGTGAGGGTACAAGACACATTGTGTTGAACTAAGAAGATGGTGCTTGGATGAGAAAGAGGAGGTCGATTTTGTAGCTGAGCGAGAGGCCGACTTAGTTGGGCAAAAGGGGGGCGTACAACAAGCCGTATAGCAGCGACAGAAGGGGTCGAACAAGGGGCCGTACAACAGCAAAGGAGAGAGCCAATTTCAGGCCGTACCACAGCAAGCAGGAGAGGCCGAACTCAGAGGCCGTTTAGGCTGAATTTCTGAGCAAAACTGGGCCGAGGCAAAGAGCTGTACAGGCCGTACTTAGCTGGGTCGTACAGTCTCATTGTGGTTGGGCCGTACTGCTGGGAAGATAGCAAAATTTCTGCTGTAAGAATTTCTATTTTGCTACTGTAAATATTATTCCTCTGAAGCCAATGAAGTCCCTCTTTGCTGGTTTTCTCCACACTGGGGTTTCCAGGGTAATTTTTGGTGTATGTGTTTTTTATGTGCTTGGTTTCTTGGTTATTTTCCACTGTGCAAATGTGTTAGAACTCAGCTGTAAATTTTCTGCATAATTTTTAGAAGTTATATCAGCAGTAAATTAATTTCTGGGTATATAAAATTATTGGCATTAAATTTCTGTTGCTGGGTTTAAAAATTAACAGATAGATCCCATGGTTATTGCAAAAAAATACTATGAAGCATCATTCTATTAATTTCACTTCATGTTCTACCAATGATTTAATTATTATGTCAATGCCATATACATAGATAATGTTATGGTTGCGACATCCTTTTCCACCATGTATGCTTATGGGATTATGGGAACTTCGTTTTAAGTTAGACTTGAGATGTTTTCATAACTGAATATTGCTCAAATATAAGGAAGTCCCCTAATCTAGTTTAGAGGAACCCTCTAGTGAAAATCTAAACAACCTAAAAGTTTTATCAATCATATTAGAGACATTGTTGATTCAATGAGAATTTATCTCGATAGAAGGATGGCAAGGATGTAAATTCCTTCCTACAAGGTTACAATTTTTATGGATTTAGTCTTTAGTGTAATTGCATAACAGTTTAATATTTATTATTTTGGTCGACATTTTGAGTCATACCTATGACTCATCATTAGAGACACAAGGGAGGAGAAAAATAACAACACTGCAATATTATGTTGGCTTAGATTCTTAATATGAGCACTCGGCAACAAGTTAATTCAATAATTCTTTTCGCAAGGAAAACTTTGTGGGATCCCCCCCTCTTCCTTGGAATATCTAGATGGAGGGTGTCTCAATTGCCAGCCACAATAGTTGCTGGTAACCTTGAGGGACTAGACCAAATTTGAACCTATGACCTATGGCTTCCCCATCGGTGACATGCGCGGGGAAGACGGTTAAACCAATTGAGCTAACCCTTGGGGCTTGTTAATTTGATATGTTAATGTTGGTTTTATTATTATTTATGTTATAGAAAGAGTTTGCATTTTTTTATAAAAGGTAAAGATAAACTACTTTTGAAGTTGAATTATAACTAAACTACTTATGTTATGATTTTTTTTCCAAGGAAAATGTCATGAGATCCCACCCTTTTTCCTAGAATATCTTGATGGAGGGCAGCTCAATTGCCAACCACAATAGTAGCCAGTAACCCAGCAAGACTTAGCTAGATGGGAACCTTAGTTGGAGTAAAACCAGAGACCTCGTGACAAACTTTGCCTTGAAACAGTCTATTCAAACCAAATGAGCTAACTCACTAGGATACTAATATTATTATATATGTAGAACTTAACTCTAAGAAACATTAAGGAAATAAGTTAGTTAGGATCAAAAGATAAGTTTTTGGCATATGAGTAAGTTGGCAATTGAGTGTTAAGAAGGGGATAAATCAGGTTTTAAGAAAGTATTGTTATTAGGATTTTTGGGGAACAATGCCATATGAGGTATCTCTTAATCACTAATGTTTTTATTTATGAAGAAATAAAATATACTAAGGGATTAAGCTTGTTAGGATTAAGGGATAAGGATTAGGTATATGATTACATGTTAAGATGTAGATTATTTAGTTTTTTAGAGAGTGTTATTGTTAGGTTTAATGGAAAGGTTAAAATTGATTGGTCCAAATGGAAATTTGTTTGAATATTAGGTTCAAGTTATATGATCAATGATTATTTAGGTTTGGGTTCTTTGAGAATGTTGATAGCAAGTCTTACGTTGTTTAAATTTAAGCCATCTTCTCTATTTAAGTTTGTGTGTGTCTTTTCAATTACAAGGGTCTCCCTAACTAATATTTTCAGAACATTGCAATTTTCAGATTCCTTTTAGGACTTGAAGGTTGTGGTTGTTGACATAAGTGATTTTAGATGGTCATGTCTGTGTAAAATGGTTTAATGATTAATCTACACTATTTGCATTTAATGTTGGAGTCATTATGGTGATGTTTCAAAGGAAGGGGGCAACCTATGATCCTTTATATCTTTATTGTGTGATATTGAATCTAATAGATTGAATAATGTGATCACATAGAGAATTTATTATTCTTGCAAGAATCCATTGACCCACTTGCTCATTCATCGTTGGCAAGTAGAAAAGTGTGATCATTGTTAATTAGGTTTTGTAACAAAAAGCATGTACTTTCTTACTTTTAATGCAAGATTAAGTTGTTATACTTTTAATGTAAGATTAAGATGTTAGTAGCCAATTGGAGTGATTTGACTCAAATAATTAAGTCTTATCTCACAAGGCTGTAGGGGACCACAAAAATGGAAATATCCACTTAGTGAATGTTGCAATCGCTTATGCATGCTACAAGGTCTAGATGCAGTGCTAAGAAATATCACAATAGATGGAGGTGTAGGGAAAGACTATGGGGGAGAGTTGCAGAATTGATCAAAGTTACAAGTCCAAGGTTGCAATGTTGTAAGCAAAGTGTAATTCAAGGTTGTTGAGAGGTGTAATCTCGCCAACCAAAGATGCAAGATGGATATAAGACCACAATTCCAAGGTTGTGGGGGCACAAATGAGATGAATTTATAGGATAGGTTGAAGAACTACCATTCAAAGTCATGTAAAGATAAGATAAGATAATTTTTATTAATGTCCATCAAATGACTACAAAAGTAGGTCCATGGGACTAAAGGAAAAAACTACTCGTAGATCAATGTCGAAAGAAAAAAATGATAAAGAACTAAGTTCCTAGCAAAACGCTATAAAGTTTAAATAATTAGTTTAACAAAAAGATAAGATAATAAAAATTCAATGATAAAATAAGAACATTGGACTTCGTGGTTGAAGACGCGAGAGGGGACATAGATGTAGGCTCATTGTTGGAGTCATTAATCAACATGAAAGGGTCTATGCAAAGGTGGATGATTTCCTCCAGGGACTGATTGGGGTTGAGGGAACTCAATTGTATGATCCCAGGGAGACTTGCTCTCCTAGCATCCAAGGCCGTGGGGAAAAAAATCCTGATAGAAATCTAGTTGCTTGGATGAATTCGAGGGGTAGATTGAGGGTTGGGTGGGGCTTGGCTTTGGAGCTGTTGGAACTGGTCCGTTTGTGTGTCTAGTGGTGCATGATTTGGGGTTTGGAATGACAACCCCTTATAGATTATGAATATGTCGTTTGCCCACTCGTGTGGGAGGTCAAGAAGAAGAGGCGTGAGGCCTCACCAATCTAGGGTTTGAAGCATCCTGTGCCTCTACTTGTCTCTTATTACCCTAATTCAATGAGGCAACTTGGAATTATGAAGTGATCCTCGTGGGAGTCTTATGCTGAGATGGTATGAGCAAAGACTAAGGTCTATGTCTGAGCACTACTCTCATGAAGAGCAATGCATCTTTGGTCAAGATAATGAAGGAAAATTAAGAGGGAGTCCCTCGAATTGCAGATGAGGCAATAATAACAACCTATCATCTCATAGTAAAAGTGTCACTTGAAGATGAGATGCATCTCTATCTTTGGCTCCTCTAAGTAACAAAGCTGGCAAGTCCCTCCCTTGGAGAGACTTGCCAACTTTGTTACTTGGAGAGTGTTGCAACCTTCCCTAGGGGGATCCTAAGTACTTGGATCTAGTGTCTTTGCATGTATGAAGAATGGACAAGAATGCCACCCTGTAGCTTTAAATAGAAAGCCATCTTTGGGTTGAGGCTCTTCTAGATTGCGGTCCGAGTGACTTGAATTTACTATCTATAGATGTTCTTTTGGATGGCTCAATTGAGGTTTTGCTTTGACAACAAAAATGGCTTGGCACATCTAAACAATACCCGAAGGGGGGTAAATGATATGGAGATACGGCCTCCCATTGGAGAAGTTGATATGCCTCTTGAGTACCAAACGTGGGCACGCCTTGTGGGGCAAGTTGAGGCGATGGCCTTGGAAGAGTAGAGTGCCAGACAGGGGTACTGAGTTCCCCCATACTTGGTGGTTGAGGACGCAAGTGGGGACTGAGATGTGGGCTCATTGTCGAAGTCCCCAATCACTATGAAAGGGTCGATGCAAAGGTGGATGATATCCTATAAGGAGTGATCGGGGCTGAGGGCATTTGATTGCACGATCCTGGGAGAGCATAAGGTCGAGGGAACCTTGCTCTCCTACCATCCAAGGCCGTGCAAAAAAAAAACTAATGGGAACCTGTCTACTTGGTTGAATCTCAAGGGTAGTTCAAGGGTTGAGTGGGGCTTAGCTCTGGATTTCTCTAGAATTGGTTTGTTTATGTCTAGTGGTGCATGATTTGGGGCGTGGAACGAAAACCACTCACAAGCCTTGAAGAGATATTTAGTCATGCACTGATGGGGGAGGTCGAGAAGAAGAGGTTCTAGGCCTCACCAATCTAGGGTTTGAAGCATCGCTTGTGGCCCCAATTGGTCGTGGTGACATGGAAGTATGAAGTGATCTTCTCGGGAGTCTCATACCGAGATGGTATGAGTAAAGTATGAGGTCACCTGCATTAGAAGGACCTTCTCTCATGAAGAGAGCAATGCATTTTTCGTCAAGATAACAAAAGAATGTAGAGAGGGAGCTCCTCAGATCTTGAAAAGGGAAATGATAACGATATTTGATCTCATAGTAAAATGGGCACCTTAAAATGAGATGCATCTCCCTCTCAGGCTGTTAGAAGTGGCAAATTTGACAAGTCTTGTGGGTGCAGGATGTGATGATTGGTCTTTACTCGGAGTCTGTGGGAGCCCACTCGAAAGTGACCTAGGGGATCCCGAATGCATGCATCCAATGTTTCGACGTGTATAAAGGATGGACGTTAATGCCATCCAACATCTCCAAAAATTGCTCCAAATAGAAACTCATCTTTGGGCCGAGGCTCTCCAAGAGTGCTATCCAAGTGCTTGGATGTATTGTTTGTAAATGTCCTCTTGGATGTAGCAGTGGGAGGCGTTGGACAAGGAACTTTAGCAATACCTATAACAACATCCTCTATACGTGAAATCTATTGAGACGGATCACATAGAGCATCTTGAGTGGTGGCCTCGTAAACATGAACATTATACTTACCTTGTTTGGAGTGGTGCCGAATAGACCCACTACCTTGGCCCCCATTGCCTAAGACCCATTTTTTACTTCCCGGTGGCCCCTAAATCGTACTCTAACTAGTCCCTTGTTTTTGTTAAACTTGCCACCCTTGAGAGTCATTATATTGCTTTGTAGAAGGATTAGGGACATGATGGGTCTCAACAGTAGGGCTGTGAGGAGAAGAAGCATGGGAAGCTTCTGGTTTGTTTAAAGGACAATCTTTAGTTAAATGCATAGGTGAAAAACTAGAAAAGAACAGTTTGGGAGGTTGAGATACATGACCTTTTGAAGATGAGTTGTACCATTGAACAACAAGTGGATCTCACACAATAGTTGTTTTGAAAGGTCCACCTCAACACATACATAAGCATTAGGCCAAAGGTTGTGGGTGCCCCTCTTATTGCCCACAATCAACCAATCAAAGGGCTATACTAGGGTTGCCGAACCGCGCTTCGAGCGGGAGCGTCCCCGAACCTCACTCCTGACCTCCCGAACCGCGCTCCCGCCTGCTCCCCCACGTTCCCTGCCAATTGCCGAACCTCCACGCTCCTGAGCCGCTTCCGGGCCGCTCTAGAACCTACAACCCACACTCTTGAGCCGCTTCGAACCGCGCTCCCCGAGCGCTCCCGAACCCACGCGGACGCTCCCCAAAATTGGCACGAAAAAGTTCCTTTTTTTGTTTTTTTGTTTTTAATTTT
>JZKD02S2015597.1:9243-20085 GCA_000966675.3 Picea glauca
TTCGTGTTCGTTCTTTGTTGTTTGATATTTCCAGTTTGCAAGTGAAAAAATTAAATGTTGGAGATGCCTAAGTCAAAATCCTCTTCCAGAACATGTTCGTATGCGAAGAGAAAATTAAGTTTCCTTTTTTATATGTCACTGGGTGTTATAGAGGTGTTCCAATGGCAGATGCAGAATGGATGTCATTGGAAACCTTGCAAAAATCCAGCTTCCTTAAATGTTTGCACAATGGGAGGCCTTTGCACGGTCCTCACAGTCTTACATGTTTACCTGGCAGGCCTCATAGCCTGAAATGTTTGCTTAACAGGCGTGTTACAATATATTCCTCTAATTTTTTTATACAATCTTGTCTGCAGTAAATTTGGACAATATTGTTCTTCACTGACATTCTTGGTTGACTAGTTGATGCTTTCTCGTTGGTTCGTTGGATGCTGCTTACTTTTGTTTGATTCAAATTTGCAGAGTTGAGGTTATGCAGTTGCAGTTAAGCCTCTTCGTACTTTTTCACTAGTTTCTTCAAAAACACATCTCCACTTGGAAAACGCAAATTGGAACATGGTTTTAGAGTTGGGCCACCAAAAAATACTATTAAGATAAAATAATATGAAAAATTTTACAGTAGATATAAACAACATCTCTTTTGACTTGAACAAAAGTTTGTCGAGCTCCAACTATATTTCATAGATGAGAATGTTTTTCCCATAGTTAATGTGTTTCTATGGCTTCATAGTTATGAGACTAAGTGTTGTTGTGTGAGCGATAAAGTTCTTCTCTCCCTTTCTTTTTCCTCTTCTAAACTTGCATGTTTTTCCCTTTTGTTCTTCCCCTCTATTATGCGTTTTTGGTTCTATACTTGGTCACGTTTCTGTGCTCGCGGGTTCTCGGGGTGGCAGGTTCACGTTTCTGTGCTCATGTCCCTCTTTAATATTGTGCATATATTACAGGTTGTCATATTTGGGAATATGCTTGCATATGAAAATGCTAACTCATGTTATTAGTGACTATTCAACACACATATTCAAAAAGATCGCTTCTATACTTGGTCCTGTTTCTGTGCTCGCCAGTATCTGGAGTGGTGAACTGACAAATCCTCGTCTCCATCTATATATTCACATCACGAGTCCGACCGACCGTCGTTCATTTGCATACTTAGCCAATTTTATGAACGTGGGTTCGTGGATAGGTGATATCGAACTCTAGTGCCCCATGTTCAGGGTTTACATCTTGCACCCAAAACTTTAGTGATCTACAATTCGACCCCAGACTCCTCAAACTCGCAAGCCTAACTCTACCTATGATGACTCTGTCTGTCTGACTTGCCTTTCCATACTTAGTCGAGTCTTCAAAGTTTCGCGGGTTCACGCACTCCCGGGTTCATAAAAGTTTAAAAGCATTTTTCGCTCCCTTCCATCCCTGCCACCTTCCGCCCTTCCTAATGCAAATTAATTATTCTTTTACTTGTGAAAACCCACCAGATAGGTTCAAAAAGATTGGCTTTAATAAGCGGAAATCTCGAGGACATATCCCATTAAAACGCATTAACATGCGAATATTATGGGATCTGATGATTTGTTTTTGCGTCCATCTTGAATTGGAAAAAAGTGTTGGTTAATTTAGTTTTTTTAAGGCATCATCATAGTAATAGTGCAATATTGTACTACCACGCTATCATCCACACACGTGTCATCCAAAAATGTCTTAACGTCATGTCTCTCTTTAATACTGTGCATATATTATAGGTTGTCATATTTGAGAATTTGCTTGCATATTTGAAAAGATTGGCATTATTAAGCGAAAAGATTGAGGGCATCTGCCATTAAAACAAATTAAACCAAGATTTACGGAAGATTATACTATCATCCTCCAGCGTTCATTTTAAATACTTATTCCCATTTCTCTTTATCATTGAAGACTTGGGCTTTAAGGTGCCTTTGTTGTAATGTTCCTGATCATCGAGATGTGAGAAAACTTAGAGATGACATTTAGGCCCAATTGAAAGATGAGGGAATGGTTTTATGTGACATCAGATTTGAGCGAAAAAAACTTTGTTGGCCAACAGAAACTCAGACAAAAAAAAAATCAAGTATCTTATGATTGGTATTCTCCCTATATTCGATGCTTTGGTTGGTTGAAAGGCCTGCCTGAAGATTTGTATGTTGAACTTCTTTGTTTTTGTTACTGGAAATTGGAAGGGACTTTCAAGTCACCTGCAAAATGCTCTTTCGTTGAAGTATATAGCTTCTTCCAACAACACAGATTGGGAAAATGTATCAAATTCTGCAGACCACACAAGAATTTATCTTTCGTCAGAGGAGTCACACATATCGTGGCTTGCAAAATGGTCTGGAATATTAAGAAATGATGCCAAATATTACTCCATTCGCGAATATACTCAGAAGGAAATTATAAATTTGGATCGTCACAAATGTGAGAAACGGTATGGGTGGTTGAATCAACATCCTAAAATTACAGAATTTTTTATTTCAAAGTATGTTGAGCGACTTCTGGGTGTGGTAACAGACTTGACAAAAAGTTAGATTCTATATCAAAGTTTGTTCACCATCCTCTGGATGTAGCATCATACTCCACATACAATCAAATTTCTATTGCTACTGCACATTTTTTTCACTATTCTTATGCATATGATTGCATTTGGGTCGAACAACTTGCCAGTCTTTGCAAGAATATTCTCCTTGTACTTGAAGGTGGGTATATAACCAGGGAACGAGGCTCTCAAAAGTTTATGATGCCTACATCGACGTGTAACTGGAAAAATGTAATGGGAAGGAATTATGGATTATGGACTTTGCAACACTTTCTGAAGATTACTTTATACTACCACCTTCTACAAGAAGTTTAACGTGTTCGGGTAATGATTTGGTTTCTGAAAATCACCTTTTACTACCACCTTCATGTAATCATTTTGTTTCATTATTTAGAAGAGACCTTGATGTAGTAGGATATTCCAGAGCTGTTTCCACCCAATATCAATCTTCCTGTTGTTTCCCTTGCTTTGAATGACAAGAATGCATTTCCTTTGTTGCAGTGGATCCGATATTTGAAAACAAAAAGGAATTTCTCGATGCTTGGAGTATTGCCTTGTCTGGATTAAATAAATAGCCATGGCCTCGCTGCAAGCACCTCTCGGGTTGTTCATCAAGATCACAGATCGATAAGGACAGAGTACCTTCCTAGTCATCGAGTGCTTCCATCACCAGCTTGCGTTTGCACGAGTGATTTTGTTGCTACTTTCTTTCTTTGTCCTGGTGGTGGATCCTTCTATCCCAACCAACATGATGGAAATAAACTAGCTCTAGGGAATTTGATCGCTTCCGGGAATTTGAGTTGACTATATATTAATTTTGGTTAACTTAAAAAGGTTTATGTGTGCAACCTAATGTTAGACATAGAAAATACAATTTCTTATTTCTTAAAATATAAAACAATGTATTTTTTTAACACACGACTGTTCGAAAAGTTTCAGGCGTTGTTTGGGATTCACGTCCTTCAAGGATGTTAATTAATCACACAATTAATATTGCTTGTGCCAATGCAATCAAGCCATCGTCCACTATGGAAATCACATTAACACTGCAATGTTAGATAATAGATGTCTAACATGTACCTAATGTCAAGGTCATTATCGCACAGGACACCCAACCTCCAAATATTTATGGACTCGGAGCAACATTGTAATTGTCGTGACAAAGAAACACTAAATTCGATGCTCTTTGCAGGTCTGACAATCCTACAGTCTAAGTGCTTTGACAATGACAACCCTGTTTGTTCAATGCATTAATGTACTGCAGTCAATAGCATTGTTCCCATTGGCACCTCCAGTGTCGATGTTCGAAGCTGAAGCTATCTGGAGCCTAGAGTCACCACCAGTGTGGATGCCTGAAGTTGAAACTACCTGGAGCCTAGGATCACGACTTGTTACACTTGACATTAGTATCAGTAGTGATCAAAAGTTGATTGTATGTCGAGTATGTTACTACATCCAGAGGTCACTCAACAATCTTTGACATAGAAGTTGGTTGTTTGTCAAGTCTGTTACAACTTTGTCATAAAAGGTTCTGTAATTTTAGAATGTTGATTCAAACGCGCATACAGTTTCTCACGTTCATGAGGATCCAAATTTATAATTTCCTTCTGAGTATATTCGGGCATGGAGTAATATTTAGCGTCACTTCTGAATTTTCCAAACCATTTTGTGAGTCGTGATGTCTGCCACCCCTATGACGAAAGATATATTATGATGTGATATACAACATTTGATACACTTGCCATATCTGTGTTGCTGGAAGAAGATATGTACTTCAACATAGGAGAATTTTGCAGGTGACTTGGACGTCCCTTCCAATTTACAACAATAAAACAAAGAAATTCAACATACAAATCTCCAGGCGGGCCTTTCAGCCAAACAAATGATCTAATAAATGGAGAATATAAGTCACAACATACTTGATATTTTTTGGTCTCAACTTCTGTTGGCTAACAAGATTCCCCCCCCCTAAATCTAACGTCACATAAAACCACTCCCTCGTCTTTGAATTGGGCTTGAATCACATCTCTAAGTTGTCTCAGATGTTGATGACCAGGAACATTACAAGGAAGGCACCTTAAACCCCAAGTTTTCGATGACAGAGGGAAATTAACACTTAGCAAAGTATGGAATGTTGAATAAACAACTAATGCAGGCATGCCATATCTAAAAGACACAAGCTATTCAAAAAGTTGGGATAGATCTAGCTCGAAACACCAATGAAGTCCAAGACTTGAAATTGATATTCAACTCGTTGTTTTTTACCAAGCAAGCATTTGATGATCAAGTTGAAATCTATAAAAGACTGTGTACAGGATTGATTATTGTACAGATTTGCTTTTTTTGTAGGTGGCGACCTCAATCGCAGTCATTATGGCAAATGCATTTAAATTTCAGAGAATATCTACTGAACTATCTCAAGACAACTATTTTGGGAAACAATCTCAGTTGTATTTTGTAACCCAGTTTATCTAAATATAGAATATTTGAGGTTTTTATATGGTGTTTTTCAATGTCTAATATTGTTTTTTATTTTATTTTGTACTTTCTTTTTTTGTGTATGGTTAAACATGCATGACAAGATTTTCTTTTTGCTACCCAACACTTCGATTTAAATAAAGACTGCTCTATTCGCTCCTTAAATTTTACATGGAAGAATAATTTGTAATAGGCCATACTTATGTGCCCCCTGCCCCATACTTAAGAAAGAAATGGGAGGACACGTCATGCTTTCATTCTTCGAGGTCTCGTAAATAGAATGAATTAATGACTCTATTTCAACAAGGCAACTCAAGTGTTGACATCATGTTCCTGTTCAATATTCTGCATATATTACAGCTTCTTATATTTGATAATATTTGTGCATATAAAAAATGATACGTCATATATATATATACTTTTCTTTCTTTCTTTCTTTCTATTTCTTATGGGTTTCAACGAAATTTGTGAATCGAAAAACACCCTGCAAATTGGAAGATTATTTACATTTGGACCGGAAATAATCTATTAATATGTATTAATATGAATACTATTGGAATAAACATATACACTTTCTCTTTAAATTTTCCTTGTTTTCTTCCCCTCTATTATCCCTTTGTGGTTCTTTATTTAGTCGCATTTCTATGATCACGACTTCCTGGGTTCGCGGATTGGAAGATGCTCATCTTTATCTATATCTTCTCACCATGAGCCCGATTGACCGCGGTCCCTTTCAATACTTAGCCAATTATCTGACCAGCGGATCTCGGGTTTGTGGTATCCAACACTGATGCCCCCTGTTCTGTCATATACATCTTGCACCCAAAAACTTCTGTGATCTACAATTTATGATTTTACTAGTGAGAACTCACCAGGGGTTCGAAAAGATTGGCATTAATAAATGAACAGTAGATGTTGTTATGTGAGATACTTATCCCTTTTTCCCTTTTCTTCTTCCCGTCGATTATCCCTTTCTGGTCATATACTTAGTCGCCTTTCTATGATCACGGGTTCTCAGGTTGACAGGTTGACAGATCTTCATATACATCTATATCCTCACATGACGAGTCCGACCAATCGTTGTTCCTTTCCATACTTAGCCAATTTTATGGTCACAGTCGTCGCGGTTGGCGCTTTTGAACTCTGCTGCTGCTTGTTCCGTGATATACATCTTGCACTCAAAACTTTGGTGATCTACAATTCCACTGCAGACTCCTCGAACTTGCAAGCTTCACTCTACCAGGGTTCAAAAAAGTTTCAAAGTATCTGTCACTACCTTCCATCCCCTCTAACTTTGCGACCTTCCCAATGCACATTAATTATGGTTTTACTAGTGACAATTGAACACACTGGTATGAAACAATTAGCATTAACAAGCAAAAAACCTTGAGGACATCTCTTATTAACACGCATTAAACTACCATTTACAGTAATCGAAACGATCGTTGTTCCTTTCTATACTTAGCCAAAATTTTCCACCTGTTCTGTGATATACATCTTGCACCCAAATAAATTCCATGATCTACAATTCCACCCCGGGCTCCTCCAACTCACAAGCTTCACTTTACCCAGGTTCATAAAAAGTTTCAAACCATTTATGGCTCCCTTCCATCCCCTCCACAATTGTGCCCTTCCCAATGCACATTAATTATTCTAGCCTCTAGATTAACTTCCATTGTTACGTGGCCTGCAAACAACACCTGGACCTCCACGATATACAAATTGACTGACGGACTCCCACATTGTCCCCTCTTCCATGTTACACATTATGCATTCAAATGTTCTGAGCGATACAATTTTATCGTCGGGGCCTCACGTCTTCTGGGGAAACCTTGTCACCCTATTTTGGATCCTCGGGTTGGCGGGTTCATGAAATCTCCAATTCCTATTCATTGTTTCATGTGCCGACCATCTTCATACTTCTTTCCAAATATGAAACAACAAAGGTTTAATGATAAGACTTCATCATGCAACAACCGTAAAGATCGTCATTAATAAGCAAAAGCCTCGAAGACACAGTCACACTGACTATGCCTACACAACTTGTCCCGAAACATGCAGAGAAGATCTTGCCAGGTAATGGGAAAGTTATTACAAATTTCAATATATTAGCGAAAACAAGTACGGGCTACCGTTTCCCTATTCCATACTTAAACACTTTTTCAATTGCGGGTTCTTGGATTGACGGGCTCAAAATTGTGTTTCAAATCTTCTACGACTTGCAAATAGTGCCCGGAGTTCCGCGATATACAATTTTTCCACTAGAATGCACCATCATGCCCTCTTCCATGTTACGCGTTCTGCGGTCAACACTTCCAAGAGATACAACTTGACCCTCGGTCCCTCACCTCTATTGGTTGTATCTTGTAGCCCTATTTTGAATCCCGACCAACCGCTTTCGATAATTAGCCATTCCTTAATTGTTGTTCCTTGTCCCCGCCACCTTCCTACTTCTTTCTAGATATGCAATTGGTAAGATTTAATGCTAACACTTCACCATGCATGAACCTTAAACATGTCATTAATGAGCGAAAGGCTCGAGGAGACCTCCTACACTTCTACCATATACAAATTGACCGCCAGACTCCCACATCATCCCATCTTCCATGGTACACATTTTTCACTCAAGTTCTGATACATACAATTTGACCCTCGGGAAGTCACGTCTCCTGGGGAACCATTGTCGCCCTAGTCTGAAGCCCTTCCGACCATTTTCCATACTTGCCCATTTCATGGAATCTCTTTCGTGGATCCTCAGGTTGACGGGTTCACGAAATCTCCAATTCTTAGTCACTGTTGACTGTGCCCACCACCTTCGCACTTCTTTCAAAGTATGCAACGACCAAGGTTTAATGCTAATAGTTTATCATGACACAACCATACACAATTTCATTAAAAAACAAAAGGCTCGATGAGACAGTCACATTGACTATCGCCACAGAACTTTCCCAGACACATGCAGAAAAGATCTTGCCAGGTAATGGGATATCTATTACAAATTTCAGTATATTAGCGAAAATGAGTCCGGCTAATCGTTTCTCTATTCCATACTTAACACACTTTTTCGATTGTGGGTTCCCAGATAGGCAGGCTCATGATTGCGCTTCCATTGTTCTATGGCCTGCAAACAGTACCCGAAGTTCCACGATATACAAATTTCCCTCTAGACTGTCCCATCATGCCCTCTTCCATGTTATGTGTTTTGCACTCAAAAAGTTCTGAGACATACAATTTGACCCACGAGACCTCACCTCTAACTGTTGTACCTTGTAACCCTATTTTGAAGCCCGTCGGACTGTTATCGCGCAGTTTGTATTTAAGGTCGCATGCTACAGGATAGAGGACAAACTGGCGTAACATGAACCTTCCCCACCCAATGTCACCTCGATGGGGAGCTTCTTTCTGTTTAGGGAGGTTAGCCCAGGGGAGACGTCCCCGGTAACCTGGGGTTTGAAGAGGCAATGGATTCAAGGTCAAGTGTTAAGGTTTCCCTCCTCCTAGGTTACCACCAGTATCAGATAGCCCAGCTAATCAGCCAATAAAGAAGTGAAGTCCCTATTGAAAATACCTGCCTGGAACAAGACAACACAATATGTATATTTGCAGGCTATAACTCAAAGAGTTAGTACTTCTTAACTATCTGATTTCATTTAATAAGCAATGTAATAGATAAGATGAGGTCAACGTTATGCTAAATAGCCTATGAAAGATCAACAATTCATCAAAATCCACCAAAATGACCAAACCTATAATATATTCAATCAACAATTTGCTCAGTAAATGCTTGACGTCATCATTTAATTTCTTATTTATTAGTTAAAAAGCTTGCTGCATCAAGTATGACATCAGCCTAGGTTAGTAGCGTTAGGGTTAGTTAGGGTTTTGAAAATTAAATTTTAGAAGTGGTTTTGTACACTTAAAGCTAAACATTGTAAGTCTAACCAGTGCCTTAGGGTAAATGGAGTCAAAAGCAAAGGCAAAATGTCTTGGGAGAATTAAACGTAGAGACTGGAAGGTAGGGTTCTAGGGTGCTGCAATGGCAGGGCCCTAGAATCAAAACCCTAGGGGAAGGAGGCTCACTCCGGTGTTGCTTCAGCAAGGCCTCGTGCTCCTTCCTCCTTCTCTAAATACACTTGGAAAAATGGCTAGCTTCAAAGCATAAATTTAAGGGAGAAGGTGTTGCAAAAGCAAGGCCTTCAAACCCTAGAAGGTGAAAACCCTAGGTGTAGTGCAACTAGGCCTAGGACGTCTCCTCTTTTCAACCTATAACTTCAAAACTAGCTCAGAAAAAAGAATGAAAAGTGTAGCAACGGCTAGGCTATATCTTCTTCTTTCAACGGCTGAAAACAATTTCTCATCATGGGGACATATAGCAATGACCTACTAGTGTGCTTGCTACCTAGGGTTTCAAGATTCAACAATATAATAGAAAAATGTAAGAAATTAAGCCTACAACCATTCACTTAAGAAGTTTTGCATGAAAAATTCACTTACATGTCATGAAGAAAGCATAATCAAACTCTAGTTGTAAACCTTCCATGAGAGAAAAGCCATAAATGCCAAGAGAAATCCTCCTCCAAGAGTAGCGCCTCACTTAAAACACCAAAATTACCCAAACTAGGGCGCAAGGGCGCAAGTTTTTGAGATCTCACAAGAGAGTGAGTTGTGTTATGTTCAAAATGAGGAAAAACGTAATCAATATATAGCAATCCATGACCTTTCAATTAAAAAATAGGTCATTAAAACAACCGACAAGGTTGACTACAATATTTACACTATTGTTACATTAACTTATGGAAAAACGACATAAAATGAGAAAAAGGTTGGACGTCAAGCCCTTCTGAGGGAGACGTTGGCCCTTTTTGGGCATATCCAGCATCCAGAAACCAAACGTTAGCCCTTCTAGGGCTCCTCCAAGCTGCCACACATGCCAATAACCTCATCACACTGTCACACGCTCAAGATAACATCCAGGTCCATCAAGGGGCAAATGTTCCATCTGAAGTGGGTGATCCGCCCTAGGTCGGGCTTAGCCAAAGTGTCCTGGGTGGAACGTCCTTCTTTCTTCATGTGCAAAGGCTCATCATAACGTTGTCCTGTCTCTGCCATCCCAGCAACCATCTGATGGGATATTTAGCCCCATGGAGGTCCGAGCTAATCATATCCCCATGTGTACCGGTCCACTGGTACCTGTCCTTCGGGTATGGTCCTGCACATCAAAAACTTCGCCCTCCATGGGCTCATCAGTCCTTGGGATCATATCAATGTTAATCATATTTCATCATTAAATTTATCAAATACATGCACAAAACCCCTAGCATATCATCTAATAGCTCAAAGACATTACATTGACCTACTGTACAAAGTTGAAGAAATAGACAGAACAACCTATTGGGCTAGTATCCATAAGAAGAAGAAAGTTTCCACAGAAGACTATCCAAGCCATGTAACATGAAGTGATATGGTCTAAGGATGTCCAGTCATAGTGAAGACCAGGGGTAGGTATTGTCCGTGGGTGCCTTTGTAGTAGGTGAGTTGTACCCGTCATGGATGCACTTTTTTCCAAGCCCCTTTATTGCCTTTATTCTTTATTTATTGCTTTTTCTTTCTTTTTTACTTCAAGGTCTGACCAGAGGAAACTACCTTGGCGTGGTGACCAGAGCTGATAGTGTTACCCACTAGTATTTTCACATAAATGATAAGTCTGGATCGTGATGAGACCCCCTTTCCCTTGGCCATGCAACCAAAGGTCATTGCCCTGGCGTGGTAACCAGATAATGGCAATGTCATACCGCTAGATACCTATGAACATAATGGGT
>JZKD02S2015597.1:38990-49521 GCA_000966675.3 Picea glauca
CAATTCCAAGCTGCTCTAATACAGTGTAAACAAAGACGTGAAAGAAACTGACATTCATAAGGCAAGAAGTCTCAAAAGTCCACACATAACCAGGAATAACAGTGCTTCATTAAAGCTTTATAACCAGGAGCCTTGCTCAGCCATTGATGCTTACAAAATACAAAGACTGAGTCTATATACTCAGAAAAATTCGCCTAACAGAGGCGTGCTCAGTCATCCAAGGTTTGGTGTCCCTTCAGCCAAATTCGGACGGATATTCTTCGTCAGACGCCACCTTAACTGCGCATGGCTCCTGCAAGGGGAGTAGCCGAGCCATTAAGTGTCGAGTTAGCGTGTGCAGACCTTTCTGGCTAGTCGAGGACTCAACATGACTTCTTTGGAAAAATTGGTACACAGGACCCTCTCGGGCAGATAGCTTGCTAGACCTTCCATACCTTACACTTAATGAGTGAGGAGAGGTTTCAACCACCCCCTCTCACCTTCATTTACTCTAAGCGAAAACCAGGATTGAGGTCATATCAAATGGCACCTGAAGATCGCGGTGATCCCTTCTGTGACCAAACTCGACACCTTTGGCCCCTCTCGCACAGCTCTTTTTATTTCCCAAGTGACCACGGGCTGTGACCCTGTGTTTATTCTCAAAGGTGCTTTCGGCATTCGTGAAAAGGAAGGAGCTAGTCCTTGCTTATCACAATCGCGATGAGCGAAACACTGAGATGGCTTAATTGGGCACCACGCGTCCCTCTCATATCTGACGGTCCTGAACTCACTTGACGATGTTGTGGGCCCCGGGTCCTGGACGCTCCTGGCACCTCGCGCATCGAGAATATGACGGAGCTGCTCCTTGCGCCTCGGAGTCGCGACGGGCGAAAAGACGAAGAGATTAATCGCGCACCAGGTGTCCCCTTTGGATGGACAGTTGAGACTGCTCCGTGATACTGCGGGCCCGACTTTGGGCACTTTCGGCACTTCGGGGTTCAGGGTTTCAAGATGTGGAACGACGTGGAACTCTCATCTTTCGAACTCCCGAATGCCGAAATACCGATGCGACTAGATCTCGCGCCACGTGTCCTTTGGATGGACGGATGCTATCCTTTCCTGCACACAATATGGACGCTAATCTCAGCGCGGCTCCGCTAACCACGATTTCCCGCCAACCGTCGATCTGCTCTTATGGATGAATCTGGACCATCGACAATATAATCTTGCCCGCTTACTTGCTTGGAAGCCTAAAACGAGATTTTTTCGTGCTGCGCTCAAGCGCTTCTCGTGCAACTTGCAGACCTGAATACTCTTATGCCCAGAACAAGAAATGTTACTAACACTCAAGCAATAGAAAAGATAACATAAGCATTTTTTTATTATGGATGGAATATGGAATACAACAATAAATAATCTCTAGAGGCTGATGTAGTAGCTACAATATATCAACAAACCACACAATACTAAAGCAAAACATAAAAATGGTGCTTCTTTCTCTTCAATAGTTGTTGTCACTACTCAAATAACCCTCTAGACGGATCACTGGCTTCTCCAAGCTCACGATCTCGGCAAAAAGGGCACTCGACCAACCCTAAACCTTCACGATTTGGGTTCCCCCAAGAGCCTACGGCTCTCCTCCTGTTCCATGTGACCTGTAAATCATCCTACGACTCCTCCTCTGCCACGTGGGACTGCAAATGGGTGGTATGGCCTCCCAAAGATCCCCACGGACTCCTCCTAGCCTCACGTCCCTGCTGCACAATTAAATCGGGCCTCCCTAACCCTCGTTGCCTGTTGTAGGAGCCTCACGACTTGCTCCAATGCTCACGACCTTGCAGAAAGAGCTCACACCGCCTCTAGAAACCTTACGGTCCTCATTGCTTCTGTTGGGAATGAAAAACGACCCTCAATAAATCTCAGCGGTCTTCTCCCAATGTCACAAACCTCCTCAAGTCTTCACAGCTTCTCTGGATACCCATGACCCTACAGAAAAGAGATAATTCGACTCTCTATGGAAGCCACAAACTTCTCAAGCAAAGTCAATACCTAAACCTGAAGTACAAACCCCAAATTGAAGCTCCAGTGGAATTCCTGAATGGATCTCCCTCTTGTCTAGATAGGGTGGATATTTCACTACTGAAACTAAACCATCAATAGAAGGGTTTTTCCAAAACCCCAACGAAAACCTTGGCTCCAAGAGCACCCCAAAAAAGAGATCAAATCATAATGAGGAAGGTAAAGTACTACCCTTCCTTTATACTTCTCTGAATCCGTTTTAGATCTTTCCTCTCTTTGACCAAATCCACATGATGATTAAAATCACTTTATAACTCTTTTTTATGCCAGAAAGTGATTAATTGGCTTCTGAGACATCTCGGGCATCATAAGTCGCTTTCTCATCATCCCACCCTTTAGATATTTTTGTCTTGGTTCCAACGAGCTATTACACAAAGGTATCCCTCAAATAATATGATCCAAATAATACCTTATGTGTATTTAATTAAAGTATGCTCAATAATAACCCAAAATTATGGAAATTGTCGGAATGCCACGAAACCCAGAGCGAGCTGTGTGGAAATGATATTGATGGTGGAAGATGATGAATGGACTATCTTGCCCCCCATATAACTCCAAAAAATTGCCCGAACTCACTGTTATCCTCATTTTACTCCTCTGGTCAAGCTGACTTAAACTCGTAAGGTCACCTCTGACCGCAGAACAGGGAAATCCAAAATGGAAGACATTACAAATATTATATAATATATATTTTGTGAAATAAGTATGATGATATCGATATCAAGTTTTAAAATTGTTTTAGATCTATGGTGATTTTTGGTGGGGTTTTAAAAGTCTATTTTGCTTGAAAATATGTATTAGAAGAACATCAGCTTTTGGACTTTTTACTTATTAGTGTTTCAATGAAGTCAATTCGTCGTTTACTTTTCAATGTTTCAATGAAGTTAAATCTTAGTTTTAATGTATATTCAGAATGTATTTTTATTTTTGTGTTTTTTAATAATATATATGTGTGTGTGTGTTTCCATTATGTAAATATAGAGTTTAAAGATTTGGATTGATTCAAATGGAAAAAACCCTTGTGATCATTGATTTAAAATAAATAGACTTTGGGTTATGGTACAAATTTTCTCCTATCTAAAATTTATATCAGATTCTTATCATATGTGTAACTAGAAAGAGGGTCTATTTATTATAATATTAACTTACTCCTTAAAAAAAACAAGTGAAATGTGAAATGTGTGAAGCGAAGTGTAATAAAGTGAATGTACATAAATAAGGTTTTTTCGTTATGAGAAGTAATCAACACCTTACACGAGTGCATTAAAGATGACACATACATATTTTTGGAGTAAGTTTTTTTTAACATAAACGGTTGAGAATTTATATTAAAAAAAGAGATTTGTATTGTTGCATATTATAAAAAATAGAGTTTTGGGTTCTTTGGACTATGCCTAGAAAGTTATCTGACTGATGCATTCTAATTGAACTAGTGAACCTGGTCTAGTAGGAGCTACAAATTTTCCATGTAAAAATGGCTACATATGAGGACAAAATTAACAAAAATTTATAGGCCACCAAAAAACATGTCTAAAGGTTGTGAGAAGCTTTTGCATCATCCTGAAAAATTGTTGGATTTGCTTCTGGTTGTTAGTTTCCTTCTCTTGGGTTGGACCGTGTTGGATCCATTGGTGGAGCAAGAGGTACCAGAGGATGGTCATTACTTGTTGCAGAGTGAAAATTTTAGGGGAGCCTTGAGTCAGTTGATTCATTGGAATTTTCTAGATGTCGAGGGCGGTCGAGTGGATTTCCCATCTGCTAAGTGAGTTCTCCAATATGCCTGGTGTTCCTGTTGATCCCACACATAGCTACTGCAAGCTCTTGATTATGCTTGAATTCTTGTTGATATCGCTTTGAAGCTCCTAGTTTTTCCTTTGAAATTCCCTGAGATGTGAATATGTTCTTTCTTTTGCATGTCTGACATCCATTCAAAAAGACCGGAATTGATCTCTGAGTTCCTCAGAGACACAGGACGAGCATGTGCAGGGTGCTATGGATCTCCACCACATGATGGAGAGAGGGCACAGAAGCACAATGTCTTAGAGTTCTTTGGAGAATTGCAGATAAGTTCTTGGAGGGGAGAAGAGTCTCTTCCATAATTGAGGGAAGGAGAACATCTGCGCACACTTGAGAGTACAGGAGACCTGGATTTCCCACGAGCCGACGATATCGTTCACAGTGGAGAGAAAGGAAGATGACGCCATGATTGTTGGGAAGGGTGTGAAAGGATACAAAGGAATTGCCAATAACTTACGTTGGGGAACTAAAATAGGGGAAGGTGGCACAAGGGAGAGGGGGGGAGGCATGTGGTCATGGGGACAAAGCCACATGATGAGGGGAAAGGCCTAGGTGACAGGGGGGAGGGGAAGGAGGGGTCCAACGAGGAGAGAGGTTGGAGAGAGAGGTTGGGTTGAAGGGGAGAGGGGGGAAGGGGAGGAGGGGTAAATGAGAGTTTTATAGAGAGTTAGATCCAGGATAAAATAGGGAAACCGTCTAAGACAGGGGGAGTTAGGGAAGCCACACATAGGTTTCAATTTGATTTATGGAAAGTTGGCTCTGCTCCAAGCCATTTGTTGATTTTGCTAAGTGATCAACATCCTAGTTCTAGGAACGAAGGATGTGGAAGAAGTGGATCTTGGTGAATTTTCGTTTCAAGGTTTTAGTTTGGGAGTGAAGGCCATTGGGAATTTGGATGGTAGAATTTTTTTGGCTGAGGAGATCCTTTATTATTAGTTCAGAGTCTCCGAGAATGGTAAGGTTGTGAATGTTTCTCGAGTGTGCGATTTGGAGCCCCATGTAAACTGCAAGCTTTTCCGCTTTATTATTAGTGGTCTTCCCCAGGAGTATTCCACGATCTTTTGTCCATAAGAATCAAAGATGATTCCACCCAGCTCCTACTGCCCCCAGATTACCTGTTGAAGCTCCATCAAAGAAAATAATTGGAGAGGATTGATGTCTTTTCCAGTGGAGGAAGTCATTATTGCAGAGGCGTAATTTCCATTCTTGCCTCTTGTTTTCTCATTTTGACAGCGGAAGATGACTTGAATGGGTAGGACCCAAAATGTATGCGATCCATTATTCTTTGTTTCACTCCAGGGAGCCTATTGAGTTATACTGAATTGCTCTGGACGAGAAGACTTCAGAGACTAAGCCACATATTTTGGCTAAAATGCGTTGCGGGGGGGGAGCTTCTCATGAAAAATAGCCTAATTTCAGGCAAGCCATAATTCTCAACAGAAAAATTTGGGAATTTTTCTCCAAAGAAGGGTGAAGTGTTTCTTGTTTTTGAAGCTGCCAACATATCTTTGTTTCCATAAGACAAAAAGATCATTCTAATTCTCGGGGGGGGAGGATGGGATAGGAGAAGGTAGAGAAGGTTCCATATTTGAGAAGAGAAGGGGCACTCCATGAAGAGGAGAGGAATGGATTCAGAGGCTGTAAGACAGAGGGGGCATCGGGAGGGACCCAAAATTCCCTATTTTTGCAAGTTTTTTGTTGTTAGTATTTTTCCATGGACCATAAGCCAACAAAAGATATTTACTTTAGGCAGAGAAGGGACAAACCAAATTTCTTTCTAGATTTTGGAGACTGGGGGGCCCTGGTCATGAGATTGTAAGAGAGAATAACCTGCTTTTACATAGTAGATTGTGGAGCCCCAACTACGAGAGTCGGGTAAAAAGAGATGAGTGGGAGCACAACCGGCCAAATTATTGAATAGGATGGAGATCTGTTGAGGTTCTAAGCTATTATTAGGTTTCTTTTCAATTCACTATATAACCATAACATAGATAGGATCACTGAGAAATACACAATCACAAGAAACACAACATTTATCTTGGGAAACACTCATGGGGGAGAAAACCCAACAAAACTTCCTTAATATAGATAGCCAATACAATGCCAAGAGAATAAACCAAACAAGACAAAAAGTCCTCTCTCAAGTATGCGCCTCTTTGTCTCTCTTCTTTCTTCTCCAACTGCAGCTCCAAATTTGCGCTCTGATGAACAAGTGAGTGTGTGTACAAATGAGGCACTTGCTTCTCTTATTTATACAATCTGGCAGGCACTGAACTGAGGTGTCTTTTCACTGGCAGGGCCGACTTCTTAATCTGGGTGGTTATAACCACTTTAATATATTATGGGTGGTTATAACCACTTTAATATATTTTGGGGCCGACTTCTCATTTAGCCTATTACAATTAGGGTTTGACCAATCCGCAAAAGGGGATTTGGTCATTTATAATACCCGACATGATCAATCCACAAAAGGGGATCGATCTAATGAATAATACATCAATAATAAATAGAATACTCTTTGTAGTTACAATATTTCAACACTCCCCCTTAACAAGAAGGGTATTCTACAACAACATTAGGCGAGAGAGAGGGCAACATCATCAACGACATCTTGGAACACTGACTGGCATATCTATAAATCATCGAAATTTTTTCTCATCATCAATATCATCATTCATAGCAGGGAGTTGGAATGGCATCATCATCCTCATCAGCATGAGGCCAAGGTAACATCATCATCATCTTCAACGTGAGGCTAAAGTAATATCATCATCTTCGGCATGAAATATGAAATAACATCATCATCATCATAATCATCTTCAACAAGGAGTTGAAGTGCCATCATCATCATCATATTCAACAAGAAGCTAAAGTGGCATCATCATCATCATCTTCAGCAAGAAGCTAAAGTGGCATCATCATCATCAACTTCAGCAAGAAGTTGAAGTGGCATCATCATCATAAACTGCATCAACATGTATTAGTATAACACTAATACATCATCATCATCAATAACAACACAAGGCTGATACAACATCAAAAGCAGCAATATCACAGCACAAAGGTTGGAGCATCATCAACAACAACATCACAGCACGAAGGATGGAGCATCATCAACATCGGCATTAGGTTGAGAGTCTTCAGCACGAGGTTGGCATCATAGCACAAAGATGGCAACACATCATCACAGCACGAGGTTGGCACATCATCACAACACGAGGCTGGCATGTCATCAGCACGAGGCTGGCATCATAGCAATTAAGATGGGACATCATCACAACAATTAAGCTAGAATCACAACACAACAATTAAGCTGGAATCTCAACACAACAATTAAGATGGAATCTCAACACAATAATTAAGCTGGAGTCTCAGCATAGCAATTAAGATGGAAGCACAAAACAACAATTAAGATGGAATCTCAACACAACAATTAAGTTGGAATCTCAACACAACAATTAAGATGGAAGCACAACACTAGGTTGGCATCACCACACAACAATTAAGATGGAAGCACAGCACTAGGCTGACATCATCACACAACAATTAAGCTGGAAGTAAAACACTAGGCTGGCATCACCACACAGTAATTAAGTTGGAAGCACAACATTAGGCTGGCATCACCACACAACAATTAAGCTGGAAGCACAACACTAGGTTAGAATCACCACACAACAATTAAGCCTCGAGCACAACACTAGGCTGGCATCACCACACAACAACTAAGCTGGAAGCACAACACTAGGCTGGCAACTCAACACTAATCCCCCTTTTGAGGGAGGTCCTTTCGAACTATACCAATCTTATCTTGAAAGTGCTCAAACTTTACATGAGATAGAGGTTTGGTCAACACATCAGCAACCTGTTCATCCATGCTAACATATTGGAGCTTTATGGCTCCTCTCTATACCATGTCACATATGTAATGATATCGGATCTCTATGTGTTTTGACTTGTCATGGAACACAGGTTTCTATGTCATCTTTATACAACTCTGGTTATCACATAAGATTGTAGTTGCTTCCATCTCTAGGTGGAATAGACTAGTCAACAACTTACGAAGCCATATGGCTTCATAACTGGCAGAACATGCAACAATGTATTCTGCTTCCGCTGTACTGAGGGAAATGCTTGATTGCTTCCGACTCTGCCATGAGATCAAGGTTGATCCCAAACTGAAACAACATCCTGAAGTGCTCTTCTTGTCAAAGACACTTCCAACCCAATCTGAATCAGTGTACCCACTCAGTCTGAAGTCATGATCTTCATCATAATTGAGACCACAATCTTATGTACCCTTAAGGTACCCCATCACATGTTTTGCAGCAACTTGGTGAACATGTCTGGGTTCTACCAGAAACTGATTCAAGGTGTTCACAACAAAACATGTATTTGACCTGGTGTTCGTCAGATACATCAGTGATCCAATGATCTGTCTCTACAACGTGGCATAAATCAATTCTGATGAAGTGTTGACCAGGAGCTTCAACTTTGTTTCCATGGGTGTATTCATGGACATGCACTCCAACATATAAAATCTCTTCAGGATTTCAACTGCATACTTCCCTTGGTTAAGGAAGATCCTCTCTGGGCTCTACCATACCTCGAGACCTAAGAAATAATGCATTTGGGACTTTCATCAAACTCTGTGGCGAGCTTCTTCTGCAATCTGTGATGATCTTTTCTTCATCTTATCAAGGATACATCATCTACATATAGTAGTAACATCACTGGCTCATCATTCATAACCTTGAGATAAAAGTTAGAATCAACTTTTACTCTTAGTAAAGCCCAAGCTCTTCAGAAAACTGTCAATTATGTCATATCAAGCTCTAGGAGCTTTCTTCAACACGTACAAAGCTTCCTTCAACTGACAGACATGAGTCTTTCTATCTTCAATTTTCAAATTAAAGTTTCTCATTACATTATACCAATCTGGTACACTTGCTCAGTTGCAACTCAAACTGCACGATCATGTGCTAGCTCTATGTGCTCTTTGCAAAGCATTATCTGTCTCACTGCTTGAGAGTATGTCCTCTCCTCTTTTTGCAATTGTTCCCTCTGGAACTGGGACTTTGCACCTGCAGCTGCTCTGAGGCTGAGAATGACTGCTTCATTCTCACTGTGGTTGCTAAAATCTGAGAATAAATCCTCTTATTCTATCACAACAACAGTTTCATCTGAAACTGAGAGTGGTTCAATAACTGATATTGAAGCTAGCTCTTCTTCTTTCATGGAGGTAACTTTATCTTGCATTGTAGTCATGTATCCATGACCCAACTAATGTACTGCTCCAACTGCCACTCAATTTTAAATATGGGGATTGTTCCCCCTGCATCTCATACTATATATGAATTATAGTTGTTCTGGTTGTCTTCATAAATATTGGAACTATTTCTTCAATTTCTAGAGTAAGTGTCTCATCATAGTCTTCTCCCTCTTGCTGGGAGAATCATCTAGACACACATCAGGATTTTTACATCTGCAACATGCTTGATCCGTATAGATCAATCTTGGAAGTCAATACTGACTTCTCTTCTACTATCACGGAAGAATCCATATCCTAGTCTTTCTGACTGGCTTCCTTCTCTGTTACTGAAACAAGGGAATCTTCTCAGGAGATTTTGTATCTCCTAGAAGTTTTTAAAGCTACGATCTAGTCTTCTTATGGAATCTATCTCCCAGTCCTGGGAGTTGTCTCTTCATCTGATCCTTTCTGAGATCAAGCTTACTCTCGATTTATTCTGAGTCTACAAGGACTTCATCATATCTTACATGGTATACTTGGTGTTGAATATCAAGTCTAAAGATGAAAGATAGAGTTAGGCTTCAAATGAGATCTGCTTCCCGTTCTAATGTTCGGTCATCTTTGGAGCCTTCTGCTCCTTTCAATCAATATTTATACGAGATACTCTGAATCTCAAGAGATAGCTTCTTCTTCATATTCTTTGGTACATGACTGTATATGGTCATGTACATAGTCTGCTTCATCTCTCGTATAATATGTTGCCTTCAACAACCTTCACTTATAGATTCCTTAGGGTTATCCCCTGTGACCTGAAACAAGGTCAACAAAACAACAAGCAAGAATAATACTCTTTTGATAATAAAGCAATAGCACAAATATTCATCAGAGTAGCTCCTTTAGAGCTATCACTTGTGACTTGTCTGAAGTAAAGATCAAGAGTAAGAAATACAATACAAAATGAGGTCAACACTCTTATAGTGTTGTGATCAAACATTCCTCCATGGAAACTTGGAAATAACACAAGAGATTTCTCCTAGAGGAGATGTTAGTTTGTATCAGGCAAATGATTACATTAAGCATTTATATCAATATGCTCACATGCTACCAGGTATGGTACTTTTCAAAGACTAGTTATCAACTTGTCATGTGCAACTTTGAATCTTATCAACTTAATTAATCAAACCTGAAACCTGGAGCCTTGTCCTCAAGAATGAGTGTGTTGCTTTTCTTCCAAGTCTTCTTCACTCAAGATGACGAGTGCTTTCTTCAACCTGTCCTCTTGTACTAAGACAATATGCTATCTTGATAGAATCTTGGGTTAGAGAATAAACTCTATGATCTCAACTTCCATCCATCTAATACCTTGAATTTAGTTTTGACCAAGGGTTAGTATGATGGTCATAGCTACAACATGCAACACTAATCAAA
>JZKD02S2015608.1:34528-59657 GCA_000966675.3 Picea glauca
TTTTCAACATTCATGATTTAAAGGAAATAATTTTGGATTTAGTCATTTAAGGTTGTCTAACTGTTTTCTCAAAGATTTCAAAATTTCTCCTAGCTTGGCGCTGCAGAAACTGCTAAGATTAGAAAGGCACTATAGAATCTGTTGCCAACTAGCAGGTGAAGGTGAATTGGAGGTTAGACCTATTGTAGGAGGTTTCATATAATATAAAGCATATCTACTTTAATTCCATAGTCTCTAGGTACTCCATGAGCTATTTTAAGCCTTTGTAAAGATCAGTTATAGGTTGTGCTTGTATTTCCTCTCTTGGGCGCTGTGAATTGATGATCCATATTACCAACCTGCCCCCTTTTACATTTACTATCACCAATTCTCATCTATTTGTAGTGTTTTCATCTTCTTTTACTACAATTGAGCATATATTGTTGTCAAAGCCACTATGCCGATCTTTTTCTTGGATTTTGTTGTTTGTAGTGTGGATTCTGTTGTGAATCCTCTGTTTTAGCATTGAAAACCTATGCATTCACTCAACACTGTTATACTCATACCACACAACCTGTACCATCTGATCACTTTTAAAAAATCTCAATTTCTATCTCAAGTCTAAAGTCTGTCTATGTTGGAAATTGAAAGAGCCTTGCTGATTAAAGTTGTGATGACTTTGTAAATGATGGTGAAGTGTTAGCTTAACACTTTGGCAATTGCCTTCTCCCTGCGTATCTATTTTTCCTAAAGGGTTTTCTTCCATTTCTTAACCATTAGCTTCCCTTTCATAAGCTCATAATTAAAATAGGAAGGAGGACTATGATCCTTAAAAGTAATCAGTTTTGAAAATGACTATCCATTCAAACCCTAAAACCTCTGTCCTTTTGTTTTTCCCCTTACATATCTTAGATTGTTATATTAGTTTTCCTCCTAAAACAACAAATGGATACACCACATCAGAATAAGGCTCACAAGGGTCGGGGCATAGTTAATACTGAGCCCTATGACATGCAACTTTTTGATGTTGAACCTTTGATCAAAGAGGTCTTCCAGCGAGTTGGATGTTTCAATTTCTATCAGAAAATGTAGAGGGGGCACCCTGAGGTAGCCAAAGAGTTTTCCTTGAATTTTGATGGAACCAAAACTAAGGTGGGAACCCTTGAACTGGAAGTATCTGAAGCAACTATTGCAGCAACTACCAAGATACCAAACACTGGAGAAAGATGGTTTAAATCCATGAATCTTAATGCAGCCTTTCTAAAGAGTTCCTTAAACCAGAATGTTAGGGAGATAACCTATCAAAGGGAGTTCCTTGGAGCCACTTGGTTGAGGGATTTGACAAGATGTTAAGAGTGATCCATAAATATTTCACCTCTTAGGGAAGATTCAATTGATTTACCAATACCACATTAGAATTTTGTTGCACTTCACAGGAAAATACCTCATGAACCTCCCTTTCTGTTTGTTTAGGAGCATTGGGAAAATGGCTGACAAGGTCCAAGCCATGTCTAAGGATGTGGACACAAGTTTTTTTCACTAAGGATTGATTAGGATGCTTGTGATGGAGGAATTGAAGAAGATAAACATAGCTTGGGAGCAGTTCATTGCCTCTACACATCTGTAATTAAATGTATCTCCTACTCCTCAATATAATGTGCAGATCCCTCTTCAAGGTGATAGTGTTGTTCACACAGGGACAAGTAAAAAGAGGAAGGGGAAAAACATTGCTAAAGATGATGAGGATCCTAAGGAACAAGAAGAATAAGGGGGGCTCATTAATCTCGACAAAGGGAATTTTCACCCCAACCAGCTCTAGAATTAACAAAAGTTCCATCACCTAAAGCCGCGGGTAAAAAAGGAAGAAGGTTACTTTTCCCCTCATCAACTGTTGCAGTTGAAACTAAAACTAGGAGGCCCATCACCAAGTCATCAACCAAGAAGGAAGTTGTTGAAAAATAGGTCATAATAGAAGCTCCTTTCAAGAGGAAGGATAAGGGTAAAATTGAGACTCTTGAAAAACATGTTGAATTCATAGACATAACCACTCCCCCTGATAACCCTACCTTCAAAATACTGATAATATAGCTTAAAGATGTCAGAAAGGAGATTGATTACTTGAAGGGAGAAGGATTGGCTGAGAGGAAAAATTTGAAGGATCTGATGGATATGTATTTAGAAACCATTGACAAATCCAGGTTTACAACAAAGAGATTTATTCCCCTTCATAGGCATCTTAGAAATCTATACAGGCATAACAGGGATTTACAATCCCAGATCATAAATATTAAGCTAGAGTTACAAACTTTCAAGGAATAATTATCTCAAAGAAATTTGAATGTGTTAGCTCAAGCTACAACCAGAAGGGGTACCAGAATTAGGAGGTGAAGTGAAGTGGCTGAAAGAATCTCAGTTTTTAAAGTGGTTATCCTTTCATTTTGAAGTTTTGGTGGGAAGTATTATGCGTATACCTGAATTTTCATTCATACACCCTATTAGGAGGCTTCTACAAGATTACATACCTTTGGCAAAGGTCATTGGGTATTTTTGGCTCAAACTACAAAAATTGGACAGCTAGAGGACAATTCGTAGCGCCTGGCACTGCGAAATAATCTACACAGTCAGAAGCTGCAACTTCGCTGCAAAATCCATTATGAAATGATCTACACAGTCGGGTTGCAACTTCGCAATGAAATCTACTACGAAATGGTCTACATAGTTAGTTACTACAGAATTCGCTGTGGAATTCACTATGAAATCTGCTACGAACTGGATGATATAGTCAATGCTATAGGATTCGCTGCCAATTCCTGTTTTGATGGTTTTTGAGAGAATCAATGGTCACCAAATGGCTAGTGGAACATGGCAAAGCTAGTTGGAAGTTAGTTAAAGATGGAGGTTACCTGGAAATGAAGGAGATGTGCTCAAAAGACACCTCACTTTGTAAACATTAGGATGTTAGGATGGTTACCAACATTTACCTTTTGTATAACAATTTGTTTTTTCCACTTGTACAGGTGTAAGATTTTTGGTTTTAGGTGGGAGAATCCTATGTTAGAGGATCAATCTCGCATTGTATGTTGTCATTCCTTGTTTAGGCTATAAATGCAACATTAGAAGAACATTTTTGGGTTGGAATGGTTGATGTAAAAGACCCTTTTGGTAATCTTAATGAAATAGAGCCTACTTTCATTTTGATGTATCAAACTTGATGAAATCGTGTTTAATGGAAGTTAGTTATCTTTTTGCCATCTTATTTTTATCACTCAGAAATCGTATTATCATTGAAGGATTCAAATGATATTGTGTACAAGGATGATTTTAGGGGTTGAATTTCTCTCATGGGCTAATTTTCGATGTTTTTTCCCAAAAAACGATTTTCTGTTCTAAAAAAGATTCACCCAAATTCTATACAATAAAATTATTTTACCTTAAAATTTGCCAAAATTTTATACAAACTACATAAAAGCCTTAGAAATTTGATTATTTTTACAAAAATATCGCCAAACATTTTATAGTTGGCATATGAAGGATTAGTAAGATTCACCAAGGTTTCTACATTTCAAAATAAATTTCAATTTCTATCCTTAAAATCATCCCTGATGGTGTACCTGTATGACCATGGAATTTTTATTGTGATACTGCTATATCTTTTTTCAGAGTTTTGTTTTCTTGGATTAAAGAAGTTCTTGTATCTGAATAATTTCCCTCCTTTGTCTACTGGCATAGCCTGAAGCTAGTGGTAGATTCCATTATTTTTCTTAATAAGTCTTCCTCCTATTCACACTAATCCTCAAAACCCTGAACTAAGTTAAACAAGACCTCTTTTGTTGTTGCATTTTACCTAGACTTTCCTATGTTTTGATATTGTTGAACTAGTTTTGATCCATTTGACACCTCATTTGAAAACTTATCTCTGAAACCTATTGATGGGTACTGAGATTTCACTTTAGCAGTAAAAGTGTAACTTCCAGTGCTAACATTCTTGGTGCCATTACCAGGGAATGGATTGAAAACATTTCCCCAGGATTGAACGACAAAGAAATATTGATTCTGAAGTTGCATAAGTAATCAATACATTGAAGACTATAGTTTTCACCTGGCAACTCAATTGTTTCAGTTGTGGCTCCTAAAGGCATACACATGAGGTATACTGCACATCTACCTCTAGATACACCTGAAGCTGACCCAAAGAAGACTATCAAGAAGGGAAAATATTCTCAAAAAGGATTTTCAGCTTCTCTTTTAGGTACTACTGGTCATTTTCCTGATTCCACTTTTAAAACACCAATAATTGTATCTAGTACTCCTCTTTTATCCTTTGTTGGAATTTCTATAAATTTGAATCTTGAAGATTTCCATGTAGAATACTCTTCTTTTTATCCCAAATTGAAAGAAGAGAGTTTTGAATTTATTTCCTCTCCTGATGTTGTAAACTGGTTTAGACTTGAGAGCTTAGAATACTTTCCTACCTTGGGTTCTCCATCTCCTCCTTCTCTTAATTTTGTTGTGAAAAAAGAGGAACAAACCTCAGTTCCTATGGAATCTATACCATATTCTTCCAAGACTCAACCTCTCCTTGTGAAAACTGAAATCTCTCCATCCTACATTCCTTCTTCTCCTAAACTACACATAATCAAGACTGTAGTTGTATTAGTAATGACTCAATCTTCTCCTTGTTCTCCTAGGATTTATAATCCAATGGAAGGTGATAACATTCCTAGAAATAAAATGATTTCTATATTGGTTTCTAGGTATGCCCCTATTGTGTTGCCTCATCCTATGAATTCTCTCCTAGTTGGATACTACCTTAAGTACTTGCCCATATTTACAGGGGAAGAGGATATAAATACAGAGGAACATGTTGCAGACTTTTATAGCTATGCTGCCAATCTTAATATTGAGAATGAATATGGTTGGATGAGAGATTTTGAACAAAGCCTTGATGGTGAGGCTAGGAAATGGTTTAGGGGTTTAACTCCTGGATATATCATTGGAATTGAAGCTCTAGATGATGCCTTTTTGAGTCATTGGGGAGATAAGAAAGATTTATTATATTATATTATAGAGTTTGGGTCACTCAAGAGGAAAGAAGGGGAATCTGTTTCAGATTTTTCAAAGGGATTTAATAAAATGTACAACAAAATCCCCACAAAAGTTAATCCCACTGAAACTTCTGCCAAGATCACCTACGCCATTTCTTTTGACCCTGAGTTTTTCCTCTTGTTGAGAGAAAGGAGATCTACCTCTCTATCTCATATGTAATATGTAGCCTTGGAGGTAGAATCTAATATATTGGCAACTGGCAAGCTTAGGGGAAAAGATGATAGAGATATGAGAAAAAGTAGGGTTGAAGCCTCAACCTCTAATTCCTCTGGTGTTAATCCTCAAGTAGATGAACTAACAAAATTGGTTAAATCACTTTCTGTTGAAATGGAAAAGATGAAGCTTGAGGGAAAACAAAATTATAGAAACACACAAAATGTTGATAACAGAGGAAATTTCAGGAGACCAAATAATGTCCCTCGGTTCCTTCAAAGAGATCAAAGAAATATGGATGACCAAAAAGTCCAAACCCCTCTCCAAAACAACATGGTTGATGATGAAGTAGGAGAGGATGAAGAAACAGATCCAAAAATTCATTGTGTGGGTGATACCTCTCCATCCCCTCATCTAACTCAGTCTCCATATGAGGAGTCGCTTATGGACAATCAATTGAATGAATTGAGTAAAGGGGGGAAAGCCAATGAAAATACAAATAAATACAACTTAAGGTAAAAAAATAAGGAGGGGAAGCCTAACACATCAAATCATCCCACCAAAACAAAAAATTCTGCTAAAGTTGTGATTTCTATTAGCAAATAAAAAGAGGAACAAAACTCTCAAACAATGATTAAGACCCATGTTCCAGAAATCAAGGAGATTCTAAAATCTCCCTCTCCTTTTAGTTTTGAGAATTAAATTCAAAAGATAAAAATCCTAGTACCATTTTTAGAGATGATTAAAAAAGAAGAGTTTAAAAAATATCTTTCCAAGATGCTGCAACCCGAATCTTCTTCCAATTCCATTGACTCAATGAACCTACAAGATGAAAAAATAGCAGTCATATTGAGACCTCTAGTAGAAGATAGGGATGACTCTTCTCTTCCATTCTACACATCATTGAATATTCATGATAAAGTTTTTCACAATTGCTTGATGGACTCAATTGCATCTCATAACCTTATGCCTAAAACTGTCATGGATGAGCTTGGTTTGGAAATTAAAAAAACCTATCATGACCTATACTCATTTGAATCGAGAAAAGTGAAATGCCTTGGAGTGATCAAAGACCTGGTTGTCACCTTGTTTCAATTTCCCATGAAGAGTGTGTTCATGGATATTGTGGTGGCTGATGTCCCCCCTAAGTTTGGGATGTTATTATCAAGGTCTTGAATCAAGAGACTAGGGGGAAATTTTCATATGGACCTTTCATATGCCATTATTGTTGTATTTGGAGGAGTGCATAGAAGGATTTATAGTGAAGCACAACTAGCTTACATCATCAGTGATGAAGCTAATCCTACAAACCACCCCATTTTTGCAGTTGATATTGATTTAGGATCCAGTATTTTACAGGTCATTGATGCTCCTCAATCACCTACTGAAATTAGAAAACAACCTATTAAAACTTGTGAGATGCCTCCTCAAAACAGGCCAGTGTGGAAGATGTTTTTTTATGGGGCCTCTTCTAAATAAAGTGTTGGTGCTGGAGTGGTCTTTATTTCCCCAACTCAAGAAATCATATCTTTGTCTTATAAACTAGAATTTGAAACTAAAAATAATGTAGCAGAGTATGAGGCTCTTGTTTTGGGTTTGAGAGTTGCTAAAGATATGAATATTGAAGAGTTAGTAGTGTTTGGGGACGCTGAACTAATTTCACATCAAGTTAAAAATCGGTATCACACTAAACACCCCAGGTTAAGGACTTACAGAAATGAAGTTTGGGATCTTATTGATAATTTCTTCTTAGATTTTAATATCTCTTTTGTTCCAAGAGAAGAAAATACTATGGCAGATTCTTTGGTTGTTTCTGCAAGTAATTTTAAAATCCCTTTGTCCCCCAAACTCAAATATGATGTGGAAGTGAAGTATAGACCCTCTATACCTGACAATGTCAAACATTGGAAGGTCTTTGAGGATGATCTTGAGATTAAGAGATTTCTGGAAACTGTGGAAGAGTTTTCCACTCTTCATATTGATCAAGATCATGATGATACAAAAAACCCTCATGCTGATATTTTCCTATATAAAAATGAAGACCACAATATTTCCCAACTTCCCAGTAACCATATCCCAAAAGGATTGGTTCCTTTGGAGAGATTATTTGACATAAATTATGTTGTTGTGAAGGTGAAAGGTTCAAATGAAGAATTTGATGTGACATAATGGAACCTACGTACAAAGAAAAATCCAAAATATGTCAAATTGTCTAGTAGTTTATCAAAGGAGCAAAGTGTTGAGTACTCAACACACTCTAAAAAAAGTCTGTTACCATTTACTTTTTTGGGTACCACTCGATCTTTTTCATTGACCTTTTTCACTTCAATATGAAAATGATACCTTCTCTTATCTTATATATTTCATGATTGAATTAATTAAATACTGCTTGAACATGCAACAAAGAGTCATCTTAAATCTGAAAGAGACTTAATTACTACTCAAGGAATCGACGACCCAGAATTTTCCCCGACTCACTTGAGAAATTCGACATCGGTGGAAGTTAAAGATGAAAAAAAATCACTTGGGAAGTCAAAGCAGATGAATACCAACCTTCATCGACGTCAGCCGATGAAAGCATTTCTTTCCTACGAATAAACCTCAGGAAGGATTTTTTTGAAGGTCGATCCATTCGGTTTCGGTAGAAAGATGTAATAATAAGCGTCTTACAAAAGGAAGAGTGACACCGCCAACCGCCGATACCTGAAACGTTTTTGAAGAAAAAATCTCATAAAGATGAAGGCCCATCGAGAAGCTGTGTACCTAAACTTCCCCTGATCACCAACCCCAATATCATCGACGTTGGAATTTTTGTCAAGCGGATATCAATATAGCTATGCACTTTGATAGTAGTCGATCCCCGATCTATACGTCGAGGTGATGTGACGTGACGAGACGTTTAACCCCTAACTACATCAGGTATGCCACATTCAAAGCTATTAGTTAATTCGTAAGATCGTGCATTAGTTCCTAATTCGTGCGTGACTCAAAAGGAACCGTTAAACCCACCGATACAATGCACCTTCCTCCGTGTCTCCGCCATCGACCAGTTAAGATTTATCCGCAGAAATCCGATAGTAGTTTATTTTGAATCTGCATTCATTACTTGTATTAACTAATTGATATGAATGGTAGTACCTCTCCAGCTATATCCTATTCAATTCATTGTGTATGATCCTATTCTGGGTAGCAAGAAATTCAGTATAAACAAAAGAGTGAAGGTAACAGTCCGGAGGCAACATCCAAAGTTCAGTGAGTACTAAAAAATTGTCTTAGCTAGAGTTACAGGTATGTATCTGCTAATGGTTCTTACGTTCTATTTTTTTTTATGTCCTCACCCAATTCTACTCTGTATACATGTTTAAATGGCATTTATTTTTATTTGTAGGGACAATGCCTTTGAAGAAGCCCTCCACTAGGAAATCATCGAGAGCCCCAAAACTGCAAGAATAAGAAGTAGGAGAGGGTTCATCCCCAGAAGTTGCAAGACAATTAGAGTTTGCTTCCAAGACGATGCCCATCATTAAGACGATCACCAAGGAGGCATTTTTCCAGCCCCCAGCTTTCAGAGACACAGAGGAAAGTATTAGAGCCAAGATGTCATTTCCTCCCTGGGAAGAAGTTTTCAAGAAAATCAAGAAGGAAGAACCACTCGAATATACCCCGCACAATGATCCTGATAAAAGGAAGCTCGACGACGAGGTCCTCCCCAATATTCGCAAGGATTATATTCATGTGGTGGCAAGCCAATCTTCAATCTTTCCTTGCATTGAGCTCCTGAAGTGGATTATTGACCATGTTGATGTGAAAAAATGTTTGATTAATGATGATAAAGGCAAATGTGTCGGGGTCTTCCTTCCATCATAGGTTTAGAGTTATTATAAGCTCATAGATTCTGAGCTAAAACTGAGCACTGATTTCATCCTGAGTTTCTATACATCACACGATACTAAGAAAATCATGGTGTCTTGGTGGAGAGAAGACAAAAAATTCATGAACCGGACTGTTGGTTGGTACCCAACAACCAATCTCAGGGAACCATACATATATCTCATGGATCTACTTTGTAGGTTACATGGGGAGAAATATTTCTCTTGATTTTCAGAGGCTTGGATGCCTCTATCTTTTACAGTCACCATTTCAGGCATCGGATTCAATTTGGGTGCCATCATCTCCAAACAGTTGAGCACCTGCATAAGACAGGCTCATGTGCCAAAGGAGGGAGATACCCTCGCCTTCTACATGGCCTTGTATCTACTAGATGTCATCTGTGCCAGGAATGCTTTTGTTGGGATGAACTTGAATTGGCACTCTTCAGAGCTCGTGGTCCAAGTATACTTCATCATCCTATGGGAAAATAGGTGCAAGAAATCCTATGTTGTTATCTGTGATCAGTTTATTGCATGCATTTACTTCTTTCTCTTCAGGAAAGAATGCCCTAGATTGTCATATGAAGCAAAGAAGGTTATAGCCAAAATTGGCCATTGGTATTTAGATGAACGAGAAACCTACATCAGGGTTTTCGGTGCCACAGGGGCACGCCACTTATTACCCATTTATGTTCTCGAATGGCTAGTGTTAGCGGAAATTTTCTATCAAACCATCCTACAAGGATACAATGCAACTTTAGTAAAAGACAAGAAGAAGGCTTTCATACCATATGGGTTTCATATCAGCTTCTGCATGGTCAAAGACACCACGCATGATAAACAACTTGGGCTAGGTCAATTGGAATTTCAGTTCCAAACTGGTCGATTTCGCAAACACAATCCCAAGGGATTGGTCCTACAACACGCATCAGAGGTATCATCTTGTTGGCCTTATGCCCATGATCGGTTCAAGGATGAAATTTTCATTAAGAACGCTCAAGAATGGAATATGGTGGCATCCAGGAAATCTGGTCCTCAAGGAACCAGGTTTTTGGAGCAGACAACTCAAGAGATCGGTAGGAACCATCAAGGAGAAACAACATATGAATTGGATGAAGGAATAAGTGATCCCCAGGGAGACATTGAATCCACGGGAGTTCATCAGGAATCCCCGATACACATCAGGGATTCCCCTGAAGTTAAAACTACACCGGAGATGGAAGAACTCTTGTACCAACAAATTTAGCTGCTAATGAAATGAATGCAGGATAACCCACACCTCACCGTAAGTCCTGCGATTTCAACTACTGTACAAAGTGTCTCGACGGAGCCAATTGGCCCCGACTCCTTAAATCCCAATAACACCAATAGATAAAATAACCGTGGATCCCCAACAACGCTGGTCAACTACCCGGAAGGTGAAATAATTCCTGTAGAGACAGGTCGGGTGTCGATAGAAAGACAAGCGCCTAATCCCCTAAGAAAACTTATACAAGTATACAGTGATGAAGAAAGTCCAGAGCCATATCACGGCTCCCAGTGCATGTCAAAGAGGAAGAAATCCCTGAGAAAACCCCTTCCCCTTCCCCTAAGGTTCAAGTTCAAGACAAGGAGGTCTCGCAAAAGGAAGGAGAAGACGAAAATAACCTCAACATGAAAGACTTCGATAAATTGGAAACTGAGGCAGATTCGAGTGACAAACTCAAGTCTGGGGAGACAAATAAAGAATCTCCGCAAAAGGAAGACGGCAGTCCTGTGATCGACAAGCAAGTAGGCAACGAGTCTATACCTGACACCTATATTTTACCCAGTATTTAAATCCCCTGATAAGAAACAAGTAGGGGTCAGATCTACAAGGAAAAGTGAGGAAGTTCGGTAGTCCACTCTTGAATAGATATACACCACTGAAAGCCTAGGAAACAACCTCACATGGGGCGATCAACAGATACCTGAGCTGGTAGATGGGGTAGTAGACATCTATGCGATCTCCTATGATCTAAAAAGAAAGGCCATCATTCAAAGGATGAAAAATAAAAGAAGGATCACCTTGGATCACTCCATCTCAGTAACTAGAGAGTAGAACTTAATCAACATAGAAGACACTCGTACATCTGAACTAACTGGCATGGGAAAATCCCTCTCTGATGTCTCCCAGGATAGAGCCAGGAGGGATGAAAAATAATTAGCCACCACCCTAAAGGAGCTCGAACACTTGCGCCATCTGGCCAAGTACTACAAAAGCACTACGCGGACTGTTGTGTATCTGAAAAGTGAGTTCAACAGAGTGTACAACAAGTTCAAGAAAGAAAGGCACATGTTAACCACAAACGTAGTCGATTTCTAGGAAGACAATCTCATGGAACTCACAATGTGCAAGGAGATGGACAAATGGCATGAAAAGGCACAACAAGCGATAGAGAGACTCGAATATATTGAGGCAGTCCAGTAAGGTCGAGAAAAGGAAAGACATGGAATTCGGCTGGTAGGAAAAAGTAGTCTCGACCACATGAATAAATATGCTGAGTACTAGGCTAAGATGTCTCGAGACCCACACCAAGAAATCCAAGAGCAATGGGCCAAGTGCCAGAAACACTGGGGTAAAATTAATGAAGTGATGAAGGATGTCGGTCTCCATGAGTTCGACACTCTAGATGAATTTATCAACCTGAGTGACGTTTTCAAGATACATGTCGAGAAAGGCTCACTATAGACCGAAGAGCATGCAAAGGTCACCGATGCAAAGACAAAGAAAGTACAACAATTCATGGAACACCCAATGAGAGCGCAAGCCATGTTGCAACAACTGAACTCCAGTTTGGTGAAGTACCGAGCGCATGTAGTCGATATTAGAGGAGTATATGCTGCCCCTATGGAACAACACAGGTTCCCATGGGCTCAAACCTGTGAAGATCTGTTTATTAGCTGGTCTGAATACAAAATAAGTCACCCTTTTCAGGAGACATGCCGAGTGGACTGTTAAAGAAACTGTTGGATGATCATGCCACATGGTGATTTTTGTTTGGCTTGAACTATATTTAGCCGTTAATTACAGTTAAACTTTATATTATAAATAGAGACATCGACCAATGAACAAAGGGTCAATGGTTGTTGTAAGAAATATTTCTTTTTGGTTGTTAATAATTATGTTGAGACTGCTATGAATTGAGAAGTCCTTCTGGACCAGAGACAAGCTATTTTCATCAAATGTATGTGATTGGACTTAGAGAAGAACTACTTCCTATCCCGTTCCATGAATGATGAAGTAAATGAGTAAGAGAAATTGATTATGTTGTCAAGTTATCTGGTGCAATGTTTTGACATTCTTTTCTTTAATGATGAAGATAAATCATTGTGTTGTTATGTGATGAATGTTATGGTAGATAAATTGTTTTGATTACCATGATCTTGATTACATGTGTGTTTTCTTTCTGTTAATTATTTTTTCTCAGACAGTAATTGAATGCTCATTTGGTTAATGTATTAGTACTAGGCCCTTTGGCATAGCATCAATGTCTGCATGTTTGAGTAGCGGGTTATCCCAAGCTTAGTCTCTTCCCCAGTAGTTAAACTCAATCCTATTACTTGTCAAGTTGGTTTATACCAGCTTGCATCTCTCAAACCAGTCCCACCCAAGAGAAGATAAAGAAAAGAATTGTCCTAACTGAAGGAAGAGCCTTCACAAGAAAACACAAATCCCATCGATAATTTGGCCGGATCGCAAGATTTGGAGAACCATTCCATCTCAAACGCTGCAGAGTCTAATTGGGCCTTGGTGGTGGGTTTGGGTCCTACTATTGAGTCAAGGGATTTAGGGACCATCAACACAAAGGGTTGAGTATATGAAGTAATTAAAGGAGTTTGTTGATGTATTTGCTTGGAAATATGAAGATATACAAACTTATGATACAAGCATCATTGAACATAAGATCCCTTTGAAAGATGATACCAATCCATTTGGGCAAAAACTTAGACAGATAAATCCCATGTTGTTTCCTATTATGGAAAAGGAAGTTAAGAAGTTGCTTGATGCAAAGATCATCATACCTTTAAGGTACTCTGAGTGGGTAGCTAACTTGGTCCATGTGAGGAAAACGAATGGTGAAATCAAACTTTGTGTTGATTTCATAAATTTTAATAGAAGTTCCAAGAAAGATAATTACCCCTTGCCAAATATGGAGCATATTTTACAGAGGGTAACTGGTTTAGCAAGGATGTCTATGATTGATGGCTTTTCAGGATACAATCAGATCTTTGTCCTACCTGAAGATAAAGAGAAGACAACTTTCACTACTCCTTGGTTTACATTCATGTATGCTAAAATTCCCTTTGGACTAATGAATGCAGGAGCAACCTTTGAGCGAGAAATGGATATTTCCTTTATTGGGGAGAAGGACAAATTTTTAGTCATCTATCTAGATGATATTACAGTATTCTCAAAATATGATAAGGAATATTATAATCATTTGAAAAAGGTTTTCCTGAAGTGTAGAAATTTTGGTCTCTCTCTCAATCCTAAGAAGTCTTTGTTTGCTATGAAAGAAGGCAAGTTATTGGGACACATTGTATCAGCAAAAGGGGTAAGGATTGGTCCAAGTAGAGTAGAGGCCATCCAAATTCTGTCTCTTCCTAGATCCAAGAAGGAAGTCCAGTCTTTCTTGGGTAAAATAATTTTTTTGAGACAATTCATCTCTAACTTTACTGAATGGGTTAAGTACATCACATCTATGCTTAGAAAGGGAAATGAGGTGAAATGGACTACCGAAGCTCAGAATTATTTTGACCAAATAAAATAAGCATTGACTGAAGCACCTATTCTCATCATCCCTGATTACTCAAAGGAATTTCTGATATTTTCTTTTTCCTCACATGACACATTGGTTGTTGTCCTCCTTCAGAAAATACAGATGAGATGGAACAACCTATTTCCTTTTTCAGCAAGGCATTGAGGGATGCAGAGATGAGGTATGATATTCTTTGGTTAAAGACCTCAAATCCTTCAAAGAATACATTATGCATTCCAATATTATTTCCTATGTCGCATCATCCTCTATGAAATAAATACTTATCTAGCCTGACATAGATGGAAAAAGGAGCAAGTCGATTGCCAAAATTTTGGAGTTTTACCTTGAAATGAAGCCTACTAAGTTGGTGAAAGGCCAAGGTTTAGCTAGATTGTTGGATGAATAAAATTGTAAATCACTGGGGGTTAATTTCATGAACTTAAACTCTGAAAATCAGCAAACTGATATCCCTGTCAAAATATCTCATATCCGTCCCAACTTGGCAGAATGCACTTGGTAAAAAGACGTCATTTATTTTCTGCAAAGTTGCAGCCTCCCGATGGTTTGGAGAAGAACAAGTTAAGAGATTTGAAGATAAAGGAAATCATATATTTTCTCATTGATCACATATTGTATTGGAAAGATCCTCTAGGGGTTCTCTTGAGATGTCTAGATCCATAGGAGGCTCAAAAGGCAATGACTAGTTTTCATGAAAGCTTGTGTGGGGGTCATCACTTTTGGACTGATAGATTCACTACAAAGAGATCACTGGGGGTTAATTTTACCTTATGGACTAATAGAGTTACTACAAGGAGATCACTTGGTATTTCCCCCTTTCAGCTTGTATATGAGACTGAAGCTATTTTTCCTACTCAGCTTTCCTTTCTTGTGGAAAAGTTCCTTCAAGATCAACAAGGAGAACCAAATGATATGGTAAGAAAGATACATCGGCTAGTAGAAGTACAACAGACCAGGGAGTAGCTCTTTGATAAAGCATATATCCATCAACAGAATATCAAACGAGCTTTTGATAAAAAGGTAAACAAAGAAGATTTCTAGCTGGGAGATCTGGTGCTCAAATGGGATGCACCCAAGCAATACAAAGGAAAATATGGCAAATTCGAAGCCTTGTGGATTGGTCCTTTCAAGATTTCTGAAGTTTTTCAAAATAATACTTATAAATTGCAGAACTTGGAGGATTTTGAAGTTTTTGGTGGCCCTTTTAATGGGAAATTTCCGAAGAAGTATTTTTCATGAGCCATGAGTGGTTGTCCCATCCATTGAAAATATCACTTTTTATTTTTCTTTCTATTAGAATAAATGACCCCATAGCCCTAGGATAAGACACTGAAACTGCTTGTTCTTGGAAACTCACATGGAGCATGTCATCCCCTATGGAGACAATGTTATCACATGAAGTTTTTAAGGGTTACACAAAGTTGTGATGGGTCAATTCATCCTTATGTTTTTATTTTTTATCCTTAGTCTTGTTTAAGATTTACTTTTGATCTCCTCCTTATGGTTTTCTTAGGTCTTATCACAAATAAATTAAGGTTGATGTTGGACCATACATTTGGTTTATATATTCATCCCATCACAATATTAGACAACCATCACCATCATCCTTATGCCACCACTACCTTGACATGTCATCACTTCCACTATGTGCTTAAACCCCTCCACTTTGTCCCTCTACCCATTATAAGGTCAAATCAAATTCATTTTAGTATGCTGCCATCTCATCAAGACATTTCATAGCGCATCTCAAGTACATATTCCCTCATTACCATTATTTCACTTATGAGGCTTGTGTCAGCCAATCTCCTAGCTTTCAACATTCATGATTTAAAGGAAATAATTTGGGATTTAGTCATTTAAGGCTATCTAATGTTTTTCTCAAATATTTCAAAATTGATCCTAGCTTGGTGTTGCAGAAAATGATAAGTTCAAACAGGCACTACAGAATTTGGTGCCAACTAGCTAGTGAAGGTGAATTGGAGGTTAGACCTATTGCAGGAGGTTTCATCCAATCTGAAGCATATCTACTTTTAAGCCACAGTATCCAGGTAATCCATGAGCTATTTTAATCCTTGTGTTATAACCCTAAATTTCACCACACATGCTTACCTGGCATAAGGAAATCTCATATCCCTTCTTTTCCCAAGCACTACTGAACAACTCTTTAAAAAGCCTCTTTTATAAAGGCCCACGTGCCCTACTCCATTACTGCATGTGTGTACATGCTGGCTGACCTAAGACATCTCACGTGGACTGACAAAAGCACGAAAAAAGGAAATTTTCCGACGGAACACAAAAGCTATGGGTGAGTTAACTGAAACTCCCGGCCATGCATGGCTGAGGGTTCATCCAAATACCTAGCTCCTTCTAGCCTATAAAATAAGGGGTAGGGGTCCCATTTGGAAGAGGAAAAATATAGCAAAGAAACTCTGCCCATTTGCGCATTCCCATTGTCCCAACCCTTTAGCCTTCCTTGTGCCAAAGGAGATACAAAGCAAAGTAGTTGGAGGACAGTTGAAGAGGAGCCTAGGATCAGGTTCACGGAGAGGTGGCCGGTCTCAACTTTTGTAAGTTGAATCATTCAAAGTAATAAGGAAAGTGCTTTTCCCATCCCAATTCATGAGTTATTCATAGTTTGCTAAGTACATATTTGAATTTCTAACCTATTAGTCTATAGGTAATATGCATGCATAGTTGTTTCTTATATTGTATGCAGGTCAGTGTTGGAAAGGAGAACTGCGAACAAGTAATCAAGTACGACAAGGGATCGACATCGAACGCCTAGAACGAGGTAGGTTAATCTAGCCATGCATGTACTAAAAAGAAATGGGATTTAAGTCTAGGGACGAAGGTAGAAAGTATATTTTTATATAGGTCATCTCTGCATGCAAAGTCTAACCCTATTTGCTAGTCCGTAAGGATATTTCCCTCACAATAGAATTGGCGACCATACTAGGGATATCTCTAGGGTTCCTGGAATTTTATTTAGTTTTTGGGTAGTTTAAAAGACTAGTTTTTCTTGCCTATTTTTTCTTTTAGTTTCTGTAAGGTCTGAGCTGGCAGGGAGTTTGGTTTTCCATACCATCTTTGTCCGTTATTTGCTTGACTTTGTTTTTTCGGGACCCACATAGGTACACGCAGCCTGCATAAGGTCTGCACGCGTGTACCCATGCCCTACTCTCTTACAACCCGCGTGTGAATGCTAGATGAAGAAGTAGCAATAGTTTGTAGAGTTCATAGAACTTTTGAGGCAGTCATCCTCTTCCCTGTCAGAATAAATTCTCAGGGGTTTTCTGGAATTCTGTCTGAGTCTTGTTTGTTTGTAGTCTTATCTCAGATTTTTTTTCTTTATAAATTTTTCCTTGCATTGTTTTCTTTTTCTGTTAAAAAGAGTTTCTAAGCCTTCGGGAGACCCTGGTTATCAATATCAGCGGTCTCTTCCTGGTTTGGTATGTCATTTTTTAGTTTTTCTTAGATTTTAGAGATACACGCGGCCTGTACAAGGTCAGACTGTGTGTACATGCCCTCTGTCTCTATACAGCTCGCGTTCACATGCTGCCTGTTGGATTAACAATAGCGTGCTTGTGAAAGATAGTTTTGTTGAGGGTAAGGCAGTCATATTTTTCGTTGATGAGAATTATACCTCTCAGGTATTTGAATCTCTATCTTAGAAGTCAATAGCTTAGGATTAATCTTACCCTTAGCTTGCTTTTTCTCATTTAAAAATTTGTTATAAAAATAATTTTTTTTTTTAAGGTTTTTAGACAAGTGTGAGAGTCATTTTTTTTTAGTTGCTAGTGTGTGATTTCTTGAAAGTGATTCTCTGCGATCTGTGATTAGGCAAGAATTGTTTTTCTTGGTTTTTTCTTGTTGGTATTTTTCCTTTTTTTATTTATTAGCATTTAAATAATAAAAAATCTCTCTTCATTTTCTTGTTTGGTTGAAGAGTGTGTTTTTGCATTATTAGCCAGGGAAAAGTCGTTTATTTCATAAGTTTTTGCAGTTCACTTATATCGTTAGTAGCTTGTAGTCAAGTGAAATTCCTTTGAGTTTTCTGTCCAAAATCTTAGAAAATTAAAAAAAAAATTAAAAAAATTGAAAAGTTGTTGAAATTTTGCATTAAGAAAAAATTTTGTTTCCAGCTTTTTACACATTTTTTCTTTCATCTTTTACACATCATCATTTTCACTTCCATACCCCTTGACATAAGACAAAGCCATAAAATTAACGCTAAAATCTAAAATTTATTAGACTTTCATGTTTGTAGGGTTAACCAACTAGTTCAGGATTAGGGCCTTGGATTAGGTTGGAAAGGAAACTCTTCAAGGCCATTTCAAATAAAACATTGGAGTCTGAGTTAGGGAGTGTCTAAGTCTAGTATTGTGGAAGTTGTCTAGGACCCCCCTCTAACACAAGGGATAAACATGAGGTCGCGTGCAGAAAGGTAGCGGAGATAACCCCTCCAAAGCTGGACCAATCGTAGTGGAGAACACATATAGAGGGATTGGCTTGGGATTCTGTCGTTTGCATTTTCCATGGGGATTCGTGGGTCTCGAATCCATTTTTGGTCCTCAGTTGTCTTTCGGATCATTTTCTCTCGATACCCTTGACAGGTTTCGGGCTCGATACCCTGCTCATTGTGGTCTACCCAACTTTCGACTGTACCCGCTTGGTGACTGTTCGCGTGCTGGCAACCTAGTTACCCATATTTTTAGGGACATACATAGGTGACTGTGAGGGTATACCACTACACCTAGGATAGACATTAGGCTATGCTTTGCAGAGTATACCCGGAGGGTGCTTCCATGTTCGAATTGCACTTGCACCGGTAAGTTTCTCTAGTGTTGGTTGTTGTAACTGTTCTTCCAATTAATTTAGTGTTTTCCTGTCTTATCTTCTAAGGACTTTTTTTTTAGTGTGTGTTACTTTTGAAAATTTAGACTACCTTAGAGTGTCTTATATATTCTCACATAGTGGAGGATCCCAAGCTCCACCAGTCATGAAGGCTTCTTGGCCTGCTGTCGGTTACACTGGAGCCACCCCTGCCACCATTAAGGAGAAATCTAGACCAACAAGGGTATTTTGAAGCGACCGGGTCACAAGAAATTTTGCCCACCCAACAGACAGTGTCGCACATAGCAATGGAAATAACTATTGTTACTTCTTCTGGGAATTCTTCAATTCCCACTACGGTTGTCACCACAGGAGCATTTCCACCTCCTAACCCACTGTCACCAGTCCGAACCACCATGGTTTTGACTGCAACTACCTCTCACAGTGGTCTGATACCATCTTCAGCGGCAGCCACACCCCCTTTCACACCAAGTGCGATAGGCCCTCCATTCTCATACGGGATGCCTAGTTTGGGTACAAGTCTTGTACTTTCCTACTCCACTTTACAGACTTTAGGTCTGGGGGTAGGGAGCTCTAGCACTCCTCTGCAAGGTCACATGGGGGGCACTCCTACTCCTTTTAACAATTTCCTTTATGGAGGAGATCATATCCTTCCTTCATCCCCTTCACTCAGTGGCTCGCATCAATAATCCATCGGGCAACCTACACACAATAGTTTATTTGGAGCAGGGAGTCAAGGACAACCTTCTCATAGTATGTCGGTAGGTTCAACACCATTTTATTTGAATGGAACATTTGGTAACAAAGCCTTCTCATCAACCACTTTCCTGACTGGGGGTAATCCCATTTTTGGACAATCTACTCCTATGCAGGGTACTATTCCTACACAGGGGGAAAACCTAGGAACTTCTTCTGCATCAGGGCCTTGGAAGTATTGGCAGGGATCCGTTCCCTTGTCTGAAATACTGATCTGGGGTAATTCTTTCCAAAATCAATGGAAAACTGGACAAACTACTATGCCTATCCCCACGGGACTGGCATGGGGTAACCCTTCCCAAAGTCCTTCGAATATAATGCATGCCCAACAATATATGTCCTATTTGAGAAATCAGTTGATGATGTCTCCACATATGCAAAATCCATACACTAGCCAGGGCTGTGGTTTCTACCAGAATCCAGGCCAGCAACCAAACTTTTCCTGGCAACCTGGTTCCAGTCAAATCCTAGGCCCCTTTTCCCCAGGTTATCACCAACAACCCAAACTTCCATTCCTAGTGACTTCGCACTTGCTAGATTTGACAAGGTTGTTGAATGACGCTATTTGTCATGATCCGCGTTGGCCTCCTATGCCGACAAAGTTGCCTTCGGACATCCCAAAGTTCGAAGACAAACCTAACGAATATCCAGGAGATCATGTGACTACCTTTCATCTTTGGTGCTCATCTAACTCATTGAAAGATGACTCCATACAGTTGCAATTGTTTCAATGTACTCTCATTGGGAGTGTCGCGAAATGGTACATTGAGCTCGATCGCTCAAGATACTCTTCCTTTGGCAAACTGGCAATGGTTTTCCTGAATTATTTCCAGTTACCTGTGAGATACGACGCTGGAACAAAATTTCTCTCCAATTTTGAACAAACAAAAGCAGACCATATCTTTGATCACATCTGAGAATGGAGACACCAGAAGAGTTTAATCAAGGTGCTAGTCCCACCAACATTCTTGCTTGAGTGATTCCTTAAGTATTTGGTCCTACAATTATCCAAAGACGTTGTGATGTCAGGAGTATTCTCCGAAGAAGACGCCATCATGATGGCTCAATAGTTTGAGCTCATATATTCTCAGTCTGGTTTATTATACAACATCTTTCCAGATGCACCACGTTCAATACTGGATAAAACTAGACAGAGAGTTGGACCACATGCCGATGGTATTGTTGGTTCAACACAAACAAAGCCCACTGAGCAATTGACGAAGCAGTTGCAGTAGTTATCTATACAACACACAGTGACCAACCAAACTACTACTTTGGCTACTCCCCCTACCAAAATGTAGGAGGTACACACAGTGCAGTCAACTAACCCAAAGGCCACCCAACAGCCTGAAGGGAAGAAAAAAAAACGAAAGAAGGGTAAGGGGGATAAAAAAACTACCAATAATGATGGTGGAGACAACACTAAGAAACAAAAGGCGAGGTATCCATGCAACTTGTGCATGGAAGACCACTCGACCCATCTATGTCCTCGGCTTGCATAGGCCCAAAAGTTTGTGACGTAGCAACAACCTATTGTTTTGACTAATCCATTTCAGCATGGGAAAAATCTAACCCAAGCCTCGGCAAGCATGGAAGGGGGAAGCCAAGAAACCCCTCCACCTGCAAACAACCCCTCATCCACAAATGTATGCATGGTGAGGGGTGATTCTTTTATATCAACTAGAGCACATGACTATAGTAAACCAAACACTTCTGAGAAAGGTAAAGAAGTTGAACTCCCCTCTCTTCCTCTACATATTGAGAAGACATTGGGAGAAACAATGACACACATTCCAAAAGGTGCATTTAAAAAAGTTTCTCATAACTCAAACACAAGGGCCACCTAGAACTACTCTATGGTGGAAGATTTATCACAAACCCCTTGTGCGATGTCTACTTTGGAGGTCCTCCAAAGCTTCCCTTCTTAGAGGAAAGCCTTGTTAACCGCTTTAGGCTCTACCAAGACATTTAATTTGGGTATAATCATGTTGGATACAACCGACTTAAAACCTCCTCTGCCTTATCACGTAGCGTTTCGGATAGTAGTGGCTTATCCCATGAAAACGTTTACTCGGAATATCTTATGCACAGTGGTTGATGAGGGTGCCTCGACATGCATTATGTCATTAGCATGTTGGAAGGCCATTCGCCAACCCGTTTTGTCTCCATCACCTACTCTCCTCACCTCTTTTGATGGTCGTTCATTCGAACCACATGGCATCATTCCTTCTTTCCCATGCAGTTAGGCTGGAAGACTGTGTGTGTTGAAGTAGAGGTAGTCGATGCTCCCCTTGACTATAACCTCTTGTTAGGAAGGAGTTGGACTTATTCTATGCAAGCTGTGGTTGCTACAGTTTTCTGAGTCTTGTTGTTTCCACACGATGGTCAGATAGTGACCATCGATCAATTGTCTTTCTCCAGACCTGACCCTACTTTGGGGGCATCCATGGTCCCAATGATTGATAATCCTCAACTAGGTGTCGTCAACATAGGAGTTGGTTTGTGCCCATCCTTGATGGGCACCTTCGATTACCCTCCCCCTCACGGAGACATCAAATTTATATCCAATCACCGTAAGGTTGAGATTTTACAAGTTTTGTCATTCTAGACGACTTACTTCAAGGATCCATGGATACCTCCTTCCCCATCGACCACGATGGATGAGATAGGGCACTCGGGCATGTCCATGCCCTTGTGTATAGCTGAAGTAGCGTACTCTTTAGTCCAACAAGCTTCAGCTAACACTGATCTGACTCCTGCACAAGAGTTAGATCCACTTCTAGAGCCTATTTGGGCTCAGGTTTCTCTCGCTAACACCAAATCTTTAGACTTAGTCTTGCCTTCTGATGAAGCAGTAATCGAAGCAATGACTAGTCCGGACAAACCTTGGGAATATCTTCATCACAGATCATATTTTCTCCCAGAGTTAAGCCGAATCGAAGCAGGAGAATTCATTGTGACCATGACGGGAGATCAGTCGTGCCCTATTAATATCTTAGCTACACACAAAATTTATGCTGAGGGCAATATGGAAACTATTGCTGACACTATACCAGTCAATATCTCCTGAAACCATGGCGTCGTGGAGAATTTTTTTGTCGGAGATGAATTCTCCCCCGAAGAGATTCAAATCTACACAGATCTTTTCAAAGAATTTCGTGACATTTTTGCTTGGTCTTATGAGGAAATGCCAGGTATCGATCGAAAAATAGTTGAATATGAGATTACAACGTATCCTGATGCCAAGCCTGTTCAATAGAAGCTTCGTCCATTTAATCCTAAGAAAGAAGTAACCATTAAGTTTGAGGTTGAGAAATTGCTAAAGGTAGGTTTTATCTATCCTATCCATTTGACTTAATGGGTGTCAAATCCTATGTCGATCAATAAAAAACAAGGCACGATTCGTGTATGTACTAATTTCCATGATTTGAACAAGGCATGTCCCAAAGATAATTTTCCAACACCATTCATCAACCAGATCATTGATGAATGTGCTGGTTGCAAAGCCTTTTCTTTCATGGACAGTTTTTCGGGATATAATCAAATACAAATCAAACCCAAAGACCAACACAAAACGACATTCATCTTTCCTTGGGGTACATTCACATATCGTAAAATGCCTTTTGGTCTTTAAAATGCTGGAGAAACCTTTCAGCGGGCCATATCTTTTGCTTTCCATGACCTCAAGCATATAGTCAAGGCCTATCTAGATGATTTAGCATCACGATCTCACAAGAGAACGGATCATCCCACACACCTTTGACTTATCTTCGAACGTTGTCGCTACTTTCAGATTCGCTTGAATCCAAATAAGTGTATCTTCTGCATAACGTCATGACGTTTGTTAGGTTTCATCGTATCAATAACAAGGATCATGGTCGATCCCCTCAAGGTGCAGGCAATAATCCAGTTGCCCCCCCACACACAATCCTTTAACTTCGGAGTCTACAAGTCAAGGTGAACTTTTTATGATGCTTCATCGCCAACTATGCCGAGATCACCAAGGGCTTTATGCGCTTACTGAAGAAAGACATTCCTTTTTATTGGGATGATGCCGCTCAATGCTCTTTCGACACATTAAAACATGCTCTCACAACTACCCCTCTACTCCAGCCACCTAACTATAATAAAGATTTCTTATTATATCTAGCTGCAACAGAGTCAACCATTGGCATGGTTTTAGTTCAGGAAGATGAATTGTTCTCAGAATACATGATCTATTACCTGAGCTGAGGCCTCGTAGGACCAAAACTCAATTATTCTCATATCGAAAAACTTGCATTGGCAGTAGTTCATGTTGTTCAATGGTTCCGTCATTACGTTTTGTTTCACAAGACCACCATCATTGCTATTGTGAATCCATTCCAGTACATGTTGACACGATGGGTAATAGGCGGAAAAATCAGTAGATGGATAGTCATCCTCCAGTAGTTTGACTTAGACTTCATTTCAGCAAAGTCCAAAAAGTCACTAGTCTTCGCAGAGCTTATTTTGAAACTTCCGGTTCAGTCAGGTGACGTTGTGCCTGAAGAATCACCTATCCAGGGAGATATGTTTTTTATCACATCTTAGGGTCCATGGTACGGAGATATACTTATCTATCTCTAGACTTTGAAGTGCCCCACTTCTGCTTCTCATGATGAGCGTCGATGTATACGCCATCAGGCTAAGAATTATCTCATACTCGATGATACGTTCTATCAGATAGGTGTAGACTGCATCCTACGCCGATGTCTCACTCATGAGGAGGCAGTTATCGTTCTTAACGATTGCCATACCAAAGCTTGTGGTAGTCATTTGTCTGTGTTGGAAATAGCCCAAAATATTATATGAGCAGGTTACTTCTGGCCGACACTTATCAAAGATTGTATTGAATAGGTCAAGAAGTGCCATCCGTGCCAAATCTTCTCTCAGAAGATGAGGGCACATCTCACTCCCATGCTTCCTGTCATCACCGTTGGTCCCTTCACCAAGTGGGGGATTGATTACACCAGATGCAACCCCCCTTTAGCAAGGGGGAATCGATATATCATTGTAGTTGTCGAATACTTCACAAAGTGGGTTGAAGCTATGCCAACGTTTAAAGATGATGGAGAGACTGCAACTCTCGTTTTATTCAACCAGATTATAGTAAGGTTTAGCGTCCCGAGGGAGATTGTCACTGACCATGACAATGACTTTCAAAACCAGATGATGACTAAATTAACATCAAATCTTGGGTTACGACAAGAACATTCATCACCCTACTACCCCCAAGCCAATGGGTAGGTGGAAGATGTAAACAAAACTCTTAAGACTATTCTACAATGAACTATCAACTCAGCCAAGTCAAATTGGCATTTGATGTTATACTCAACATTATGGGCTTACCAAACATCTGTTAAGACTGCAACTGGTTTCTCACCTTTTCAACTCGTTTATGGGCTTGAGGCAGTCTTGCCCATCGAATGTTAGATCCCATCCCTAAAATTGGCAGTAAAATTATTGCCAGACACTTCTCCTGTTAAGGTCCTAACCCGCACATAGGTAGATTAATGTATTCGGATGTAATAAAGGTCAATATTAATAAGACCTTTCAATAAAATAGAATAAGGCAGATGTAAGAAGACCTAA
>JZKD02S2015608.1:87948-102817 GCA_000966675.3 Picea glauca
TCATGTATGTGCCAACTCATCAACTACTTGTCTCAACCATGTACCCAACATGTACCTCAACCAAAATCCCTCATCAATTTCATCATCCAAATATGATTTTTAACTTTGTAATAGATTTGTTGTATATGATAACATACCTTCAAACCTTCTTTAACTTTAACAACAAGAGACTAGCATTTTCATCAAACTTTACTTTAGTCTCACATGACTAGTTTTGGATTAGTCAAAAACCCTAACTTGCAATAATCATAACTATGTAGCTGTAATGAATAAAGATCTAAAAATAGCACATAATGTTCTTTAGTGTGTTTTATGCAATTCCTCTAGGTGTCACTACTTGGAACCTCTCAAAAAAGGAGTTATAGCAAAAATGGCATACCTTATTGAATGTTGGTTTATTCTAGAGAGAGAACTTGTAGTGTGTGCCCCACACAGAATATTTTTTGTATGGATATGAAAATTGTACACATAATACTACAGACTATACTCTAACCAAATCATTTGGTCTTACTGAATTTGGATCTGTTATGAAGAAGCTATGACATTTTTACCTGGAACACATGTTTTAGACTAGTTTCATGACTAGCCACGAATCCTATTTTCCATGGAGTGTAACTCCAAAAATACAACAAACCACGAGCTTAAAGTCATACCACAGCTACTTGGATATGTTTCCTCAATGTCCTCCCAATTTCACGGTCTTAATCATTCTATAAAAAACGTTATTGTGAAAATGGTGAGATGGCCTGTAAATAACATACCTTAGAAAGCATCATCAAAAGAATTTATCCTCCCTTGAATTTCAGCCTTCTTTACTTCACCTTCCTTCTGAAATTCGGTTTAGATATCCTTTGATTACCTTAGTCTCCTGTAGATATTCAATATTCTCAAGTGTGATCTAAATGAGACATCCTTGCCTCTTATTTACACTGTCCAAGTAGCTTCCTTAGAAGCATCTTCTAGGTCACTTTTCCCACATAGCCACTTTGTCCACATAGTCACCTATGTCCAACTTTGCCCACTTTGCCACTTTTCCATGTATCCAATAGCCACTTGACCACTTAACCCATTTTCCTCATTTTAGGGTTAACCTTCTTATAACCACTTTCCATAATTAGAAAGTTCTCCATTTACTTTATTATTTAAATAATCCTCTTTGACTTTGTCACTTCACTTTATTATATAAATAATCCTCTTTGACTTTGTCACTTCACTTTATTATTTAAATAATCCTCTTTGAGTTTGTCATTTCACTTTATTATTTAAATAATCCTTTTTTACTTTTTCACTTCACTTTATTTTTAAGTAATCTCTTCTTTGCAAGCACTTTGACAACTTTGACCTTTTGGGGCTTCTAGATGACTCATGAGGGTTCTCCAAATTCACATAGCCATAACTCTCTAAATGTGAGGAGTTATATGATGTTCCACATACCACCAGAAATGGCATGACATGCACTATCCATCTATAATAGTCTTACTTGCAAATATATCAAAATTTATACCATCATACATCAAACAAACTTTGGTTCATTACCCAAACCTTTGTGCTACTGGAATTCGCTACCAGACTTTCTTCAAGTGTTGACATCAATGAAAACCAACCCAATTAATCAACAAAACCTAAACAGGAGTACCAAATATATAAAAGCACAGTAGGATTGACATCCTCACTAGGTTGTCGTTTCGGTCCTAACAGATTCAAGGGTCAACAGACCTGTAAATACATCTGCAAGAATATCCGTAGAAAAAAAAAACCTTCAAAAATTTTTCTCATTGCCAAAAAACAATCAACTGGATAGGCATGTTGCAAATGTGCCCTCTTCCTAGAGATAAATTGTAGATCAACCTCTGCAAAGTGGGCTTGCTTCTCATGGACAAAAATTTCAGGAAAAGGGCATCTTCCTCTGTCTCGACACCTTCTTTTCACACAGTTTAAATTAACTTAAATGAGCTAAAAACTCATGAAAATAAAAAATCATGTTAGGTGTGTGTTAATATACAGAAAAAACTAGAGAGCACTAAGGTCACACAAGAATATCAAAGAATCTTCGACACTGAACATGTTATCACTCCAAAAGTCACCCTAGACTATAATCAGGTGAGCTTCGTAACATCAAAAGATTTGCAAATGTAAAAGTGTTTTAAAGGGTCAAATGGACAAAGACTCAAAATGATAATGTTCCAACTCATAAAATAGGGCTAGCATGCACCAACAATCAAGGTCTTGACTGACTTCAATCAGTAAGTGAGAAAAAGTATGAACAGAGGGAAGACTTTAGTGAGATGAATGTAGAGGTTGTTGTAAACATCAGGTATGCATCCAACCTAAGAAAGAAAAAGTCTTAACACAAGATCTTCTTGAGTTCAGAACTTAAGGATACTAAGGAAATATCATGATAATATAATAATCAAACATACATCATAATATCACCACAACCATTCATGTGAATCATTCAAAGCATGAACACTTTAGTATCATAAGAAAATAAGCTAGAATAAGAAGTTGATTTCTATTAACCAAAATGTCTCAAATCAAATACATAACTAGTTCACAATAATTTGATCAAAACATTACAATTCAGGAACTTCAACTCAACCATTCCAACCAACACTAAAGGAATTGATCTATCTATTTATAACAAAAAGGGAGCCAATAGATGGAGGTACGAGCTGGCCTCCTTCCCTTGAAAATATCTAAACATTTATTTGATCTAACAACTTATTTAACAACCTATGCTATAAAACAGGAAAATGTTGGTGACTAATCCAACCATGCTTCAAACTGATTTGATCCTCTTTTGCGGCAATGCTCCTGTTTTTCCATGTGTCTTTTAGGAGCATGTAGTTGTCCTAAAAATGCCAGCTACTACTTCTGCAATTTTCTCCATCATCATCCATCCAAAAATTTGTTGGCCTAACCTTCCTGGATCTTTGGTGTCTGCTGGTAGCTTCTTTAGGTACCATCCTGAGTAGTGTATTTCACAACTGGGCAAGTAAAAAGGTAACGCATTTAGGTAGTGTCACTGTGTTGCGTACACTAAAACTTGCAACTTGGGATAAAAACATTTTGACAGTGTCGAGGAGTGTAATTCAAAAATGAAATTTTCCAATGACAACTGTTGTAAGTGGAGGGAAGAATACCAACAAAAACAAATCTTATACATGCAAGAAAAAACAAAGCATGAGAAAGATAGGGATCCCAACTATTGTAGAATGCTTGGATTGCTAGTATCTTCTGCTTGAAATGATGTTCCAGTTGCGTATTTGATACTTGCATTAAACTTCTATTTATATGTAAAATCTTAAGCTCCCAGGCTTGTCATGCCAACTTAGGTGCATGATTTTCATCTGAAGGTTGTAGAGAACATATATTCATATTGTATTTCCTTCGGATTAGAGTTCTACCATCTGAGCTTGAATCTGAACTGTCAATTTTACAAGAAAATGATGTTGCCATTTTGATGATCCTACTTTGTTACATAGCCCCTTGTTTTCCATGTGTATGTAGCTATCATCATGATTCCATATGCTATCTATCTATCTCCCACATCATCAACCATTCACTAAGATGCTATCTCGACTTCCCTTGATTCTGGAACTGTCTGCTGATTTTTGTGCTTGATAATCTGGAAAGTTGGGATACTCCACCACCTGTTACATAGTTGTTAGAATGGAAAAAAATTCCTTTAATGTTGCCACATATGGTCTTAGATCTTCTCCACATCATCAACCACTAACAACGATGATAAGACGAACTCCTTAATTCCAGGTGCCAATAGGTAGCACCATTCTAGTGTATCTCTGCGCAAATTTCGTCTCTGCCATAAATTAGGTAGCGCCTCCCAGAAATTAGTTAGCGCACTGTGGAATACACAGTGCCTAGGAGAGTAGGTAGTTCCCGTGGAATTTACAGTGCCTAGGAGAAAATGTAGTGCACAGGAAATTTACAGCGCCTAGGAGGAAACATAGTGCCCAGGAGATTTGGCAACACACTGCACTCTGCACATCCATGCATGAAAACGGTGGAATGGGCAAGAATTTTGGGAACATCATTGTAGATTTTATTTCCCTAAGATACAAAATAAGGTTAGAGTATTGAGACACTATGTAATACACCATGGAAACAATCTCATAAGGTTTAACTGCCAGGGGCAGGCTTCAATACAAGTTGTGAAACCTTCGATTAAAAGAAGATAGAACTTCATTTTTTCCTCTTCTCAAAGTAGTGAACTCATTTAGGTACTGATCCAATGACTTGTTCTCACCCCAACACTTTGAAAATGTGTCATATAGTTCATCCCATGAACCAATGGAAGCAACTTCCATATTCTTGAACCACAAGGCAACATCTCCAATCAAAGATTTAGAGAAAAGCCTCATGATAATATCTTCAAGCAAGATTTCCAGATTATCGATGAAGTCTTGAAAGGATGACAGATGCTCTTCTCATGTAGTGTTATCTTTTCCATAAAGAGTGGGTAGGTAGTCTACAAATCTGGGAGGGTAAGGATGAAGAAAGGATGGCATCTTTAGAGTTCCAAACATCTTTCCCCTAACCTTAAACTGGAATTCAATGGGTTTTTTAACACTAGAAGGTTGTTGGTAAAGGTCAGAGGAGTTGGCAGCCTGAACTGAATCAATTTTATTATTTGCAAAAGGACAATAATCATTTGGTGCATATTGAATTTCAACAGGCTGGTTATTAACAACAGAGGGAATGATAGAAGGTAATAAATCAACTTTGAAATCTAGAGAGGGGAGAGAATCGTAAGGTTCAGACTCATTAAAAAAGTGTTTATGAACCTCATCTTCTTCAGGTGTTTGAAGTGGATGGATATCCTTAACATCAATGACATGGGAAGAGGGTAAATATACTTGCTTGAAAAAGGAATATGCAAGAGTTGGATCGTGATCCTTAGAGTATACAAAGAATATTATGATTCTCCTAATGTGTGCAGGGAAATTCAAGAAAGAATGAAGGATAAAGAGCACAAGTTCCAAAGAGAAATTCAGAACTTGATACCTAAAATTGCCTCCCATTTTTGTCTAAGCTTGTTCCCACAGTGGAGTCTTCCAACAAGTCCGTCTTCAGGGAGTTGACATGGTGAATGTGCAGTCTTGAAGGTGTCCAACTTCTGTCACCATCTAAAGTTGGAGCTGTGCAATGTCGTTCTTCCCAGGGAGCTTTTCAATATGCTCAAATTTGTCCCCGACAATGATGCCATTTATGTTATCACCCTAAAAGTCACCCTAGACTGTAATCAGGTGAGCTTGATAAAATCAAAAGATTTGCAAATGTAAAAGTGTTTTAAAGGGTCAAATGGACAAAGATTCAAAATGATAATGTTCCAACTCAGAAAACAAGGCTAGCATGCACCAACAATCGAGGTCTTGACTAACTTCAATCATTAAGTGAGAAAAAGTATGAATAGAGGGAATACTTTAGTGAGAGGAATGTAGAGGTTGTTGTAAACATCAGATCTGCAGCCAACCTAAGGAAGAAAAAGTCTTAACACAAGATCTTCTTGAGTTCAGAACTTAAGGATACCAAATAAATATCATGATAATATAATAATCAAACATACATCATAATATCACCACAACCATTCATGTGAATCATTCAAAGAATCAACACTTTAGTATCAAAAGCAAATAAGCTGGAATAAGAAGTTGATTTCTATTAACCAAAGATGACCTAAATCAAATACATAACCAGTTCACAGTAATTTGATCAAAACATTACAATTCAGGAGCTTCAACTCAACCATTCGAACCCGCACTAAAGGAATTGATCTATCTATTTATAACAAAAAGGGAGGCAACAACTGGAGGTACGAGTTGGCCTCCTTCCCTTGAAAATATATACATATTTATTTGATCTAACAACTTATTTAACAACCTATGATATAAAATAGGAAAATTTTGGTGACTAATCCAACCATGCTTCAAACTGATTTGATCCTCTTTTGTTGTGCAACTCCTATTTTTCCATGTGTCTTTTAGGAGCATGTAGTTGTCCTCAAAATGCTAGCTACTACTTCTGCAATTTTCTCCATCATCATCCATCCAAAAAGTTGTTGGCCTAACTTTCCTGGATCCTTGGTGTCTGCTGGTAGCATCTTTAGGTAACAACCTGAGTAGCGTATTTCACAACTGGGCAAGTGAAAAGGTAATGCATTTAGGCAGCGCCACTGTGTTGGATACACTAAAACTTTCAACTTGGGATAAAAACATTTTGACAGTGTCGAGGAGTGTACTTCAAAAATGAAATTTTCCAATGACAATTGTTGTAAGTCGAGGGAAGAATACCAACAAAAACAAATCTTATACATGCAAGCAAAAATAGAGCATGAGAAAGATAGGGAGCCCAACTACTGTAGAATGCTTGGACTGCTGGTATATTCTGCTTGAAATGATGTTCCAGTTGCGTATTTGATACCTACATTAACCTTCTATTTATATGTAAAATCTTAAGCGCCCAGGCTTGTCATGCTAACTTAGGTGCATGCTTTTCATCTGAAGGTTGTAGAGAAAATATATTCATATTCTATTTCCTTTGGATTAGAGTTCTACCATCTGAGCTTGAATCTAAAGTGTCAATTTTACAAGAAAATCATGTTGCCATTTTGATGATCCTGATTTGTTACATAGCCCCTTGTTTTCCATGTGTCTGTAGCTGTCATCATGATGCCAGCTGCTATCTCTATCTATCTCCCACATCGTCAACCATTCACTAAGATGCTATCTCGACTTCCCTTGATTATGGAATTGTCTACTGATTTTTGTGCTTGATAATCTGGAAAGTTGGGATACTCCACCACCTGTTACATAGTTGTTAGAATGGAATAAAATTCCTTTAATGTTACCACATATGGTCTTAGCTCTTCTCCACATCATCAACCACTAACAAGAATGATAAGATGAACTCCTTAATTCCAGGTGCCAATAGCTAGCACCATTCTGGTGTATCTCTGCGCAAGTTTCATCTTTATCATAAATTAGGTAGCACCTCCCAGAAATTAGTTAGCGCACTGTGGAATACACAGCGCCCAGGAGAGTAGGTAGCACCCATGGAATTTACAGTTCCCAGGAGAAAACGCAGCGCACAGGAAATTTACAGTGCCCAGGAGGAAACGCAGTGCCCAGGAGATTTGGTAGCCCACTGCAGCCTGCACATCCATGCATGAAAACGGTGGAATGGGTGAGAATTTTGGGAACATCATTGTAGATTTTCTTTCCCTAAGATACAAAATAAGGTTAGAGTATTGAGACACTATGTAATACACCATGGCAGCAGTCTTAGAAGGTTTAGTTTCTAGGGGCAGGCTGCATTACAAGTTGTGAAACCTTCGATTAAAAGCAGATAGAATTTCATTTTTTCCTATTCTCAAAGTAGTGAACTCATTTAGGTACTGATCCAATGACTTGTTCTCACCCCAACAATTTGAAAATGTGTCATATAATTCATCCCATGAACCAATGGAAGAAACTTCCATATTCTTGAACCACAAGGCAACATCTCTAATCAAATATTTAGAGAAAAGCCTCATGATAATATCTTCATGCGAGATTTCCAGATTATCGATGAAGTCTTGAAAGGATGACAGATGCTCTTCTCATATAGTGTTATGTTTTCCAGAAAAGGTGGGTAGGTAGTCTACAAATCCGGGAGGGTAAGGATGAAGAAAAGATGGAAGCTTTAGAGGTCCAAACATCTTCCCCCTAACCTTAAACTGGAATTCAGTGGGTTTTTGAACACTAGAAGGTTGTTGGTAAAGGTCAGAGGAGTTGGCAACCTAAACTAAATTAGTTTTATTATTTGCAAAAGGACAATAATCATTTGGTGCATGTTGAATTTCAATAGGCTGGTTATTAACAACAGAGGGAATGATAGAAGGTAATAAATCAACTTTGAAATCTAGAGAGGGGAGAGAATTGTAAGGTTTAGACTGATTAAAAAAGTGTTTATTAACCTCATCATCTTCAGGTGTTTGAAGTGGATGGATATCCTTAACATCAATGACATGGGAAGAGGGTAAATCTACTTTTTTGAAAAAGGAATATGCAAGAGCTGGTTAGTGGTCCTTAGAGTATACAAAGCAGATTATGATTCTCCTAATGTGTGTAGGGAAATTCAAGAAAGAATGAAGGATGAAGAGCACAAGTTCCAGAAATAAATTTAAAACTTGATACCTGAAATTGCCTCCCATTTTTGTCCAATCTTGTTCCCACAGTGGAGTCTTCCAACAAGTCCATCTTCATGGAGTCGACATGGTGAATGTGCAGTCTTGAAGGTGTCCAACTTCAGTCACCATCTAAAGTTGGAGTTGTGCAATGTTGTTCTTCTCAGGGAGATTTTCAATCTGCTCAAATCCGTCCCTAGCAATGATGCCATTTATGTTATCACCCCAAAAGTCACCCTAGACTGTAATCAGGTGAGCTTGGTAAAATCAAAATATTTGCAAATGTAAAAGTGTTTTATAGGGTCAAATGAACAAAGACTCAAAATGATAATGTTCCAACTCAGAAAATAGGGCTAGCATGCACTAGCAATCGAGGTCTTGACTAACTTCAATCAGTAAGTGAGAAAAAGTATGAACAGATGGAAGACTTTAGTGAGAGGAATGTAGAGGTTGTTGTAAACATCAGGTCTGCAACCAACCTAGGGAAGAAAAAGTCTTAACACAAGATCTTCTTGAGTTTAGAACTTAAGGATACCAAAGAAATACCATGATAATATAATAATCAAACATACATCATAATATCACCACAGCCATTCATGTGAATCATTCAAAGAATCAACACTTTAGTGTCAAAAGAAAATAAGCTGGAATAAGAAGTTGATTTCTATTAACCAAAGATGTCTCAAATCAAATACATAACCAGTTCACAGTAATCTGATCAAAACATTACAATTCAGGAGCTTCAACTCAACCATTCGAACCCGCACTAAAGGAATTGATCTATCTATTTATAACAAAAAGGGAAGCAACAGCTAGAGGTACGAGCTGGGCTCCTTCCCTTCAAAATCTCAAAATATTTATTTGATCTAACAACTTATTTAACAACCTATGCTATAAAATAGGAAAATTTTGGTGACTAATCCAACCACGCTTCAAACTTATTTGATTCTCTTTTGTTGCGTAGCTCCTGTTTTGCATGTGTCTTTTAGGAGCATGTAGTTGTCCTTAAAATGCCAACTGCTACTTCTGTAATTTTCTCCATCATCATCCATCCAAAAAGTTGTTGACATGACCTTCCTGGATCGTTGGTGACTGCTGATGGCTTCTTTAGGTAGCATCCTAAGTAGCGTATTTCACAATTGGGCAAGTAAAAAGGTAAGGCATTTAGGTAGCGCCACTGTGTTGCGTACACTGAAACTTGCAACTTGGGATAAAAACATTTTGACAGTGTCGAGGAGTGTACTTCAAATATGCAATTTTACAATGACAATTGTTGTAAGTGGAGGGAAGAATACTAACAAAAACAAATCTTATACATGCAAGCAAAAATAGAGCATGAGAAAGATAGGGAGCCCAACTACTGTAGAATGCTTGGACTACTAGTATCTTCTTCTTGAAATGATGTTCCATCTCTGTATTTGATACCTGCATTAAAATTCTATTTATATGTAAAAGCTTAAGCTCCCAGGCTTTGCTTGCCAACTTAGGTGCATGATTTTCATCTGAAGGATGTAGAGAATAGATCTTCATATTGTATTTCCTTTGGATCAGAGTTCTGCCATCTGAGCTTGAATCTGAACTGTCAATTTTACAAGAAAATCATGTTGCCATTTTGATGATCCTACTTTGTTACATAGCTCCTTGTTTTCCATGTGTCTGTAGATGTCATCATGCTACCGGATGCTATCTCTATCTATCTCCCACATCATTATCCATTCACTAAGATGCTATCTCGACTTCCCTTGATTATGGAACTGTCTACTGATTTTTGTGCTTGATAATCTGGAAAGTTGGGATACTCCACCACCTGTTACATAGTTGTTAGATTGGAATCAAATTCCTTTAATGTTGCCACATATGGTCTTAGCTCTTCTCCACATCATCAACCATTAACAAGAATGATAAAACAAACTCCTTGATTCCAGGTGCCAATAGGTAGCTCCATTCTGGTGTATCTCTACGCAAATTTTGTCTCTGCCAGAAATTAGGTAGCACCTCCCAGAAATTAGGTAGTGCACTGTGGAATACACATCGCCCAGGAGAGTAGGTAGAGCCCATGGAATTTATAGCACCCAGGAGAAAATGTAGCACGTAGGAAATTTAAAACACCCAAGAGGAAACGCAACGCCTAGGAGATTTGGTAGCGCACTGCACTCTACACATCCATGCATGAAAGCTGTGGAATGGGCGAGAATTTTGGGAACATCATTGTATACATTGTGGATACATTTAGTTCTTCAACACCTATAGAATCTTTAAACAATACTGCATTGATATCTCATCATGGCACCTATGCATGCATCCTGCAAATTAGGCATTTGCAATTTCACCGAGCACCGAACAACTGGAATGTTGGCTTAATTTATGGTTTGGCTCGTAGCTTGAGATTGTTGTTTGAATCGTGGCTTGGTCTTAGGATAGATTTGACTTGTAAGATAACACATAGTGTGATCTAGGTTTAAGCCACTTTAAAACACACACTACCTCTTCTATCAAAGTCAATAAACTCATTTATTGAAAACACAACTAAAATAAAGCCATAGGGAAATCAATAAAATAAAGATTTAGGAAAAACTACTAAAATTGGTTTTTTGGTTATGCAGGTTAAAAAGACAAAGGCCATAGGTGTTTGGAGAAACATATTTATGAATTAAGACTCTTCCTAACTCAATGAGGAAATTGGAATTTATGAACTAGGGCAAATGAGCAAAAATATTTCAAAAGTTTAACACAAGGATGCTAAAGACACTTAAAATTTCCATAAAAAATTGAGTGCTAACAGAACACATTTAAAAAAAAATTTATATGGGTTTTTTATCCACCACTTATAACTTTATTTACCCTAACACATATAGAGACAGACAAGCCATATGATCTATTTAATAGAATGAAATGGATGTTTCTTACTTTGTCCATGGGAAAATTAAAAAAATGTCTATGGAAATTGAAGTGAACTCTAAATATTGGGATGAAAGTTGGTTGGAAGTATACAAAAATAATTATAAATGAATTTCATAAATACATTAAAGAGATTAAATCTACAACGTAGAAACAAAAATTTCCAAGATGGCAAGTCAGACTCCAACAATATATCAAATTAGAAGTGATGGGGATATCTGTGCTTTTTAGTTGCTATCTGTTGCACTGCTAGTAATAGGGAAAATTACGGAATCTTATTAAGAAAATAAAAGCAAGATGGATTATGCAAAACATAGTATAATTAGAATGAGAATACTTTCAAAAACTAAATGGTTTCAATGCCAAAATTGCTCTAGGAGATTAACACTTGGGCGCCTTCTCTTTCTGAAATGAATGTGAGTTGTCGATCAGTTTCCAATGTGCGATCTGGACGACCCTAACACTTTAGCGTCCCTACTAAATTTTTACCAACTTTCCAATTTTAGAACTCCCCTGACCATATTTAGTGATGGAACAAATTTCTCACAAAGTGACTTTCTCGCTAATTACTTGTTGACCCGATATTAATCTAATATTATCATTAACTAATTCGGAAATTCGGGACTCCAGCTCTTTGGCACTCTAGGCTTCGGGAGAACTGTGTTTGTTCTGGAAAGAAAACTCCCGCAGTGACATTCTCCCGGAGTCATGTAGCAACCTGATGTCTTATGGCTAACATGTCGCAGAGTGCCACATGTCCTTTTCTACACGAATACCACCTGTCCTGCATGTTGCTTGCCACGTGTCCGCGCTAGTTTCCATGTGTCTATGATACTTCGAGCTTCTCATTCTTCCACGATCCCTCCATACCTTTCAATTTATTCCCATTCCAACACAACAAAGACTACTTTTCCATACAACGCTTGTTAAAATAAAATTTGAAACAATATATATATATATTAAACCTTATTAAAATAAATGTCGAGAGTTCCTTTAGATATATCCTCGTCAAATCTACGTATTCCCATTTTAAGGTGTAGTTTTCTACATCCTGAAATTAGTTTTGCTTCAAACCAGAAAAAGTTGGCCCGGTGAAGGGGTCGTTAATTCGATAGCCAACCAGTACAGTAAAGCGAGTGTGGTGCATGGGCTATCCATGGCAAATATTTAAAACCTCATACTCTTACAATTGGATGTACCTATTTCCAATTATAGATATTCATTTCTCACTTTACAACGTACGTTCGAATTATGTATCCTTTTTATAAAACAAAGACAATAAACATATTTAAAAAAAATAAAATTATTTAATAATAAATAACATATATACATTTTAATGTTTCATTTAAGAAATTTTTTAATTTATAATATAAAAGCTTTTCCCGATATTAAAATTTTAAAATTAATTCCTTAAAAATTAAATTTTTGAATATGAGATCATTTTAAAATTAGTTATTAAAGAAATTAGATTAACTTAATGAATAAATTATTCAACAGTAAATTGATTATTGATATAAATTACTTTTTTATTACAAATTTATTAATTAATAAATTAAATTTTATTATTATTGATTAAAATATATTTCAATTAAACTCATAAATAAATAACTAGAATCTCCTAAATGTAGCTTCTGCTAATAAGTAGTATGGCCAAATATTCCACTTTTTCCACTTGAAATCCTTTTTATTAATAACTAGCATACCTTTAAAGTGGGAGAAAGGGAACCCTTAAAAAAGGAAAAATTTAGATATTTCTCCCATTATCCTCTAATTACTTTGGAAAACATTAAACTAATGTATAAACATATAGATATATATAGTAGGAGAAATGGTGATATTTTCATAAACTCAATTGTATTATTTGATTAAACATAGAATGCATAGAATTATGTTTGAACATAGAAGAAGCTACAACTTTGTGACATCCCCTATGGGATAAGATAATTGCAGGGGTAGAGTAGTGATCGAGGATGAAAATTTTAACTATGTAAGTGACAAAGAATAGAGGTGTGCCTCTATTTTTTGGATGAGACCTAAGTAGTATCTTTCATTTTTGCATAGCGTTCGCAGGAAAATGTTGATGCAATGTGCATTTATTAAATAGTTGTTCTGTGTGACATTGCATTGAAGGTGTGTCACTTGGATGTTGAAGCATGGATTTGGAATTGTATTTTATGTAGCTCAAGGTTACCCATGAGATGTTGAATGTAAATGGTTGAGGGTCTACCATTTTTAACTTCTTCAATAAAATTATAAATTAAAGTTGTTTCTATGTACTAATCTCAAAACAAAATAAACAACAAAGTCGTTTTTTTTTTAAATGCTTAAAATGTTTTTTAGAAGCTAAGATGTAAAAACTTAGATGTACAATGGTGTAAATGAATTGAACAAGATAAAATGTTTTAATACAAACATTAACTACATTCTTTATTTCATGTCATTCAAGTTTGAAATGGTGGGTTTAGTAAAATGAATTCAGTCAAAAGTATGATAGAAGTGAAACTATCAGAAAATTTATGATTTAATCCAAAATTAGTGGCCCAAAGAAGAGGGGTTTTGTAAGTTGTTTAACTAATTTGAAGTGGATATTTGTGCATCCATTTTTATTTCTTAAATGAAAAAGAGACAAAACACAAAATTTATCAATTATAAAATAAATAGTTTCCTAGTAAAATATTTATGGAATTCGTTAGGCCACGATAGTGGAAAATTGTACACAACACATAAAACAAGAAGACACTATATCAGAATCCCTGTTGTTGTTGTCGTTGTGTTTGTGGTTGTTTTTGCTTTTGTGGTGGTTGATGTTGTTGTTTCTCTTCTTTAAATCCTTCATCAAGAATTCTATGCCATTCCTCATGACTGTTGCCGTCATGATTTCCTGGTTCTTTCTCATGGAAAAGACATCTCTACTCGCAAATACTTTGTGAGTAGAAGGATCAAACAATTTGTATGCTTTAAATTCATAACAGTACCCAATGAAAATACACTTAATGTCTTTAGCATCCAATTTTTTCCTATTCTCCTTTGGAATATGTGCAAAAGCCTTACACCCAAATACTTTCAAATTATGAACTGCAGGTTTGGAACCATACAAGGCTTCGAAAGGAGTAACATTATCAAGACACCTTGTTGGACTTCTATTCTTTAAATAAACTGCAGTATTTATGGCTTCAGCCCAAAATGCATTTGAGAGATTCTTACCTTTCATCATACTACGTGCACACTCTACCAGAATTCTATTTTTCCTTTCAGTGACTCCATTCTGTTGTGGAGTGTAAGGTACTATAAACTACTATACTATTCCATGATCTTTGCAATATTTGATGAAGTCCCCGGATTTATACTTTCCCCCTTGATCTGAACAGAGGATTTTAATAGATTTTCTTGTATGCTTTTCCACCATGGTTCTGAATTCCTTAAAGTACTCTAAAACATTACTCTTTCGTCTAAGGAAGTAAACCCATGTGTATCTCATGCAATCATCAATAAATAACAGAAAGTAAAATGCACCTCCTAAAGACTTAGTCTGCATAGGCCCACAAACATCAATATGCACAAGATCTAACACATCTCTCTTTTTCTTGTTAGGATTAGAGGGGAATTCATCTCTGTGCATATTTCCTAATGCACATCCATCACACACAACATTCTCATTCTTTAACATGGGAAGTCTGTTAAGAACCAAACATCAATATAGCATAGAAAAACCTCAAGAAAAGTACTCAACGCCTTGAAAAAGAGATAATATCAGATAATAAGCCTCTTCGAGGGGGCAACCTCCTT
>JZKD02S2015608.1:112680-129517 GCA_000966675.3 Picea glauca
TTATTGCCTTCTCGGGGATCCCCTAGGCGAAGCATCTCTAGGTTTTAATTTTCCTATGGCTTTTATCTTTTACCAACTGCTTTTACCTCCTGGGCCTTTAGCCCCTTCTTCCCACGAGACAAGATGTACCCTGGCAGTCATCCTAATGGCCAGACTAGGGGAATGGGATGGATGAGCGGGGTTTTAAGATGAAAAAGTGAGAATATGAGGGGAGTGGACGATGGTTCTTCAAAACCCCCTTTGTTGGCTGCCCAAAACCCATGAATACCAACTTGCTAAGCTACCCAGTCAATTACCGCAACAGTGGTCAAGCAGATTAGTGTAAAATCCAAGCAGTTATCTGAAATGAAAGAGATCTAATGCATACATAAGAGGGTTATAATGATCAAATATGACACATACCATGATACCTCGGACCAATTACCTCATGGAGCAAGAGCCCTTTCTGATGCAAGGCCAGGCCGGTAGTGATGGAGGCTGGTATGGATGTTAGGACCAAACTGGCTGAGAAGAAGAAGATGGGTCCTCCAGGACCATGCTCAGATCGCTCCTGCTCTCAGTACTCCATGTCTAGGACCATGTGGGCCTCGAGACATGATCTCCTAGTTATCCCTAGATATCGAGGATAACAGGTCCTTTCGAAAACACTTGCAAAGTAGTTGTAGTCTCACCCGAAGCAACTATGGGGGGGCTGCAAGACAGAGATGTCTACAACCAATGGGAATATTAAGTGGATCTAGTACTAGAATAAAAAAGCATTTATATATCTCTTACCATTTTAACTCTACTCTGCACAACTATCTATCACATCTAACACAGTAATGCAATAACAATATATCAAAGGGAAAAGAGCATGGCATCAATTAATCACAACACAAGGTATACGTGGTTCACCCCCTCTCTAGGGCTACGTCTGCATAATTGTTCTTAAAATATATTAGGATGAAGCATAAATTTCTTGTCTACACTCTCATCTAGCAAATATTCTTTCTTCTCCTCACTATCTCTTCCCTCCTCGCGCACATAGCTGCAGGGTTGACCTCCACACCCAACTGAATATCTTACAATATAGAAGGCTCTCATAATCAACACTTCTCTCTCACATAATATTACTCACTCGATCACACAATGATAAGAACAAAAATAAAAATCATAACATGAACCCATCCCAAGTCCTTTGGACCTCTATTTATACATTACAATCACTCCCCGACATCCTTAGGCCGAAACTAGGTGTCAAGACTCAAAACCCTAGATACCAAAACCCTAGGTGTCTAAAACCCTAGGTCAACTTGACCCGCATTTTCAAGGTTTCGCAAACCTGTCTTTCCTTCCTTCTTGTGCAGTGCTCCAAAGCATCCAATGGTGTATTTTTCCACTTGTTGAGTTGTCCATGATCCTTCTTCATTGCTAATCTATCATCCTTGATCTCCTCGTCCAACAAATTGCTTCCTTTTACTTCGTTCCGTCTTTTCTGCTCTTTTGTTCACTTCGACCCAGTAATAGTCACTTTGTCTTCCGTGCAGTTTGCATTTTTCCTTTTATTCCTTTATCTTCACTTACTTTCATAACCAAGAGCCAATAGCCCCCCAACACTCACCTGTGACTTGTCTCGAGGCACTTTAGATATGATCCTTCTATTTTAATTCAACTTCAGACTGCGTAGTGTAGCCTCTGCTTTATGCTCTGTGCCTCCTCTCCTTCCTTGTGAAGACTGTCTTTTCTGTGTCTGGTACCTAGTTTCAACTGCACCTAGTACCTAGACCCTTTTCCTTATTCTTTTACTGAGAACTACGAGGTATCTGGTTGTCATAGTATAACTTTCGTAGGCTCCCATTCACTAATCCTTCCTTCCATTCTCCATTCAAAGTCTTCAACTGTGCAACTCCTCCTTCTGTAACATAGGCAATCTCATATGGCCCGAGCTTATGGGTTCTGAACTTCCCAGGGTGTTTGATGAACTTATTGTCATATACCAGTACTAGATCGCCTTGTTTAAATGCCTTCTTCTTGATATGTCTATCATGATAGGCCTTCTCTCTTTCCTTCTGTACATGTTGATGGAATCATGCAATAAATCTATCTTCTTCTAGTTTGACCAACTGTGAAAGTCTCTCTCGAACAATGCTAGTGTCATCCATATATATAAAGGAAACAATTCTTAGGCTTGGCACCAAATATTCCATTGGGACAACGGCTTCAAGACCATACACCAACTTAAAAGGGGTCTGCATCATTAGCTTCTTGCAAGTGGTTCTATAGGCCCATAGTACTGCTGGTACTCTTAAATCCCAATCATCCCTGTTCACACTGCAAATCTTTGTCAGTGTTGTCTCCAAGATCTTGTTGAATGCTTCTACTATTCCATTTACTTGTGGATGGTAAGGTGTGTTGCTTTGATGTTGGACTACAAATTCCTCAGTTGGGGCTTCAATTGTTTTATTTATGAAATGTGTGCCTTGATCACTCATAAGGATCTTTGGGCATCCAAACCTGGTTATGATGTCATCAAATATGAAGCACGCAGTTGTAGTTTCACTACAGTCCTTAACTGCTCTTGCTTCGAACCATCTAGTCAAGTACCCTGTCGCAATAATTATGTACCTTGCTCCTATGCGCTTTCTTGGTGGGTTTATATGTCCCACGAAGTCAATGGCCCATTTCTCAAATGATTGTAGGGTCAATTGTGGTGCTAATGGAATATCATCTCTTCTGGATGGTTTCCCAACTCTTTGGCATACATCATAGGATCTGTAATAGTAATTATCATATCTGTGTAAGGTAGGCCACCAAAGGCCAGCTCTAAGAACCTTCTGCGTAGTTTCTTTCCCTGCATAATGTCCTCCTACGATGCCTTCATGAGATTATGCAAGCACCAATGGTTTCTCAGCCTCCATAACACACCTTCTCAATATCTCATTAGGTCCCATCTTGTATAGTTTTCCAGCTATAAGTGAAAATTATGCAGCGTGTACTACTAGTTGTTTCTTCTAGGGAATTGTATACTCGCTAGGTGCCATTCCTTTTGACAGGAACTAGACTATCTCTGCAAATTGGTCACCAATATTTCTAATGGCCAGTAACTGTGCATCCGACAGTGTATCCTCCAAACTGGTCGGCTCTTCGCCATGTTCCAACCTTGATAACTGGTCAGGACCTTTGTTCATTCTTCGTGGCTTAACTACGATCTCGAAATCATATTCCTGAAATAACATAATCCATATGCATATTCTCCCCCCCAACACTAGCTTGTTGACTAGGTATTTCATCATGGAGTGATCATTAAACATTTTAAAGTGTCCTCCCAACAAGTAGTGGTGAAATTTCAGCAGTGCATACACCATGGCTAATCCTTCTCTCTCAGTAGTGGTGGAATTAATCTCCGTAGTGGATAGTTTCCTACTAGAAAAAGCTATCATATGGTCAATATCTCCTTTGTCAGGTTGTGCTAACATAGACCCCAATTCAATGGAAGATGCATCGACATGCACGTGAAATTCCTTGCTCCAATCTGCGAAAACTAGAATGGGCACAATAACCATTTTCTATTTTAGTGTGTCGAAGCTCTGCTGGCATTCTTTGGTCCAACTAAACTGACAGTATTTCTTCAAAATATTCTCCATAGGTTTTTTAATATGGGCATATCCTTTAATGAGCTTCCTGTAATATCCAGTATGTCCCAGCACAGTGTGCATCTGTTTGACTAAAGTAGGAGGGGGTAAATCAACTATAATATAAATTTTAGATGGATCTACCAGCAATCCCTACTTGCATACAATATGACCTAACAACACTCCAAATGGTGAAAATAATATGCAATTCTTCAGATTCAAGGCAATTTGACACTTCCTGCATTTGTCCAACATTAGCTTTAGACATTCAATATGATTTTTCAATAAACTAAAAACAATCCAATCATCAAAATATGCTTCTAGAAATTTATGCAGAGACTCCTTGAATGCTTCGACCACCACCCTGGAAAAGATGGTTGGGGAGTTATTCAATCCAAATGGAATCACTGTATACTAGCAGGATCCCCATTCTGTTGCAAATGTGTTCTTATGGTGATCTTCCTTGGCAATGCGGATTTGATGGTATCCTGAAAATCCATTTGTAAAAGAATATACCTCCTGGCCTCCCACATTATCTAACACTTCGTCAGTGAATGGTGTAGGGAAGGGGTCATGCAAACAGGCATCATTCAGCTTCCTAAGATCTACATAGATCCTAATTTCTCCTGTCTTCTTGTCTTGTACCACCATAGGGATAATCCATTCTGACTCTTTGATAGGCTCTATAATTCTTGCTTCCAACATTCTATCGAGCTCAATATTCACTTTCTCCTTATACTTAGGGTTCAATCTGTAGGGTCTCTATTTGAATGGTCTTTCATCTAGTTTCAAAGGAATCCTCATATCTCCAATAGGCCCTTTAATTCCCTTCATATTAGTAAACTTGGTCGAAAACAAGTCCTACTATTCATGCAATAACTCGATTATCTTGTCAATAGTAGCAGCATCCTAATAATCTGCCACATTTGCAAGCTTCGATTTTTTCTTTATTACAATATTGATCTTCTTAATCTTGATCGGTTGTTCAATGAATGGTAACTCAACTCATGGTCCTTACACATCTCTTTGGCCTTATGTTTCAGAAATGTTCACCTTCCTAGGATCATCATCTTCCTCAGCATTGATGTTGTAACAACCTTGTAGTTTCTCGAGAGGCGCAGTCCATTCGTCCTCTTCTTGTTCTAAAGGGGGGATAGGGGCATCCTCAAATAATTTTTGTCGTACAATATGTAACACTTGATCTACTAAAGGATATTGACTATTAAATAAAAAGGTGGTTACAAAGTTCTAATTCATACCTTCCCAATCTGTAGTGATGAGGCATAGCTCTGCTTGAAGGTACCAGTTGATAGGGGTTGTTTCTAGTGTGTTAATGAATTTGTGCACCCACTTCTCTTGAGGAATGGTTCTCCAAGCTTCCTCGCAACTTCACACATGATCCTTTGGACAACTTCGACATGTGTATCGAACCTCACAACCTTATACTTGTCCTGAGAATTGCGCAGTCATCAAGGTATGACATTGTACCCATTCTATACTATTGTTTTTGTGTGTCCCCCACCATCTTGTTCGTGTTTCTTTCAAGGCCTCATCCATTGCCAACAATCTCTATTGTGATGGTACACTTGCTTCAAATTCCGACAAGAAGGTTTCTAAAGGATTCATACCATCAAAAGTGGGCAAGTCACTTACTATTGTTCCGATCCAATGAACTTCTATGGTTAATCTATCACATATCCTTGTAGATACTTCATACATTTTGTTTTACTAGTTCTCTAGTGCTTCTTCTGAATATGATGAGAATGTGTTGTCACTTCACCAGCTTAGGTTGCCATCGGCCGTAGGATTAATATAATCCTATTGTCTGGATGTTCATTTGTATATTTTTTCTAGTTCATATGCGTGGTCTTCTTCTCTGATAGGTTCTGTGTATCGTTGACCTCCATCTGTATCTAAAGGTGCAATGACCCTAAGTCCATCTCTTTCAAAATTCATTCTTCTTTTCTTTAAATCAACCACAGTGGAATTATTGAAAGACCAATCAATTCCTAATAGTGCAAGGTAAGGGAAGCTATCATCAACTATCTCAATTACCTAAAAATATGCAAATGTTCTTACTCCGTCGATGTCCACAAGGACATGTTCCAATATTCCAAAAAGGCTTACTGCCTATTGATTATCCATCCTAATTCTGATAGGGGAATAGATCAACTTCGGTTTTCCCATCAGTGCCCAGGTTTGCTTCGTCATGACATTGACCTCTGACCCTAAGTCGAGGACCACATAGTCTATATCATATTCTCCTATTTGAGCATTCAAGTGTAATTCCTTATTTGTCCTTCTCTTTTTAGCGATTTGGTGTACTACCCTATTCAGTAAGGGGTCTATCCTTCCTAGCTCATACTGTCTGATTAAATTTTGTAGCTCTTGTAGAATGCTCTCATCCTGAATCAACTTAATACAAGTATATAAAAAATTCCATGAGCTTGCTTACCTCTTTTCCTTATTTTGGAGAAGCAGACTGATTGAATGCCAGAGGAATTCCATATTCTCTTACTTTTGTTCATGTCTTTGATGAAGAACCTTGGTCTCCTTTGAAATCGTTTCTTGCCTCCTCAAATATTTGTCTTTCTTTCTTTGCATCAAAAGTCTGGGTCTTCTTTGTAGCTTTCCTGACTCTTGTGTCTTCTGTAGTCTTTCTTTGGGTCAGTCTGTCTTCTCCTATAGAAAAACCTCCTCTAGTGATAACAATGACTCTAGGATCTTCTCTGCATGGTTCGGCATATATCAGTTTCACTTGCGGGTTCTGCAGAGGTACTCGTCTTTCCTGAAGCTTAGCTAGCAGCACAGGACAATATTCTATAACATGTTCGAAAGAAATGCAGTAGCTGCAAGTAGTGCAGGGGTTCTGACAGTCCCTTGCTAAGTTTCCTAGTTGTGCGGAGTTGTAAAAAATGATCTGTCCTTGGCCTCAACCCATACATCCTCCTCATCCTCGTCCTTGGAATCCACCACGAGGATTGAAGTTTCCTCTCCCAGGGGAGTTATATTGCGTAGTGTTTCCTTTTTGTTGTACTTCACCTTGAATTTTGTATATGTATCTTGACCTTTCATGCATGAGGTCATAATCCCTACAATCCCTATCATCATGCCCCATGTACTTACATAACGTGAAATACAAATTTGTGGGTGTTTGAACATATTTTTTCATGTAATAGCACTCACCAAGGCGATGTCTATTTCTGCATACCTCGCACTAGGGTAGGGTGACTTGCTTCAAAGGGCTCGGAGCTCCAGAGGAAAAGTATTCATGAAATAGGGGACAATGTTCCGTGTCATGGCCTTTTAATTTGCATCTGAAACACTAGATGTATTCTCTTTTATATTTTCCCTTGTCTTTCTTCATATCTTCGACCTGTAGAGACAAACTAGTTAGTTGACTCAATATTTGACTCATACTTGAGCTGGATTTTCCCTATTGGGGATGACTCTAATGTCATGGAGATCTCCAGTACCTAATCTTGCAAATAAATATTTTGTTTCATTAGAGGAAATCTAATGTGTGGTAAGAGGGAAGCAATGAACCATTCTTTGTTCTGCTTATCTGGGATCTAAAAAGGAAATCGACCTGTTAAGGTCTTGAATCTCTGATCGAATTCCCAAATAGGTTCAAATACCTTCTTCTTGATTTCTTTCACCTCTGTAATACATTTTAATTCTGATTTGGGTTCCTTGAACTATGCAATCGATGCATTTTTGATCTCATTCAACGAATTAGGCTGTGCAAGTCCTTGTACAAGCTTCATGTACTAGCTCAGTGTGTGATCCCTTAGAGTAGTGATGAACTGATTTCTTTTAACAGCTTCGTCGGTGACATTTTAAATATTCCATACGGATTCACATAGGAACCAGTGTTGATCAGGATTTTCAAATCCATCTCCCCTAAAAATAGGGAGCCTAATCTCATCTTCCATAGATCCTCCTAGGGTTCCTAACTTAGTATGTGGTGGACTACTAGTGACAGTTATCTGGACACTCTAGTGGCTTGGATTACTTTGATTGCTTAATGCTACTGAATCAAAAAGAGGGATAATAGTACTTACTTCAACCATTTGCGTAGTTCCTAAAGTTTTTGGCTCTTCCTGGCGAGGCTCTTCATCTTTCTCTTCCTCCACCCTAACCGGTTCTAAATGATCTTCATCCGTCAGATTTTCCTTATTCTCCACTTTATAAACCCTTGTCCCCATAGTTCTACTTAAATAGGTTCGCAAGATAAGATTCTTTGAATGCTCTCCCGTTGCATGTATGTCCAGCCTCTGTGTCACTATCGCTGTCAAAATTCTTGAACATTAGCTTTTCTAGATTCGACCAATCTACTGTATCTTCAAGATGTTCTTCTCATGCAATAACATATTGATCCTCAACTTCAAAAAATGTAAACATTTTCCTCTGGGTCCCTTGAAGAAATATCTCTCGGCTTGGCTATATGACTCTACTCTGTCAACAACAAACTCGGTGATGTACCCTCCAATGGTGATATCAAACTAGTGATCTACTGCTCTTGACACGACGTTATCAAATCTCTTGACCTTCTTGATTAGCATCGAAGTCCAGACAATAGGTGGCCTAGATCTGACCTCAAACTTTGTATTTGCTAACCTATCTAACCACTGTTATAGCTCCTGATGGATTCCTCCAAAGAAAATCTAGTGTATATCAGTAAAGATATATCTTCCTAACCAATCCTTTGTACTAAGATTAGGTTTTTTTTTTCTGAGCTTCAGAAAATTCCTTTTCTTTATCCTCTATCCACTTCTGAATCTCTGTCTTTGATGGGAACCACCTTGACATTCCCTCAAGAAGATTCATGTCCTAGCAACAGAACCATTTGTTGACACAAGGGAAGACCCAGGGTTCAAATCCAAGAGCGCACCAACAAGTCCTAACTACTGGCCCTTTTGGAAAAACCTGCAAAGAAGATGCAGTCTCACCCAAAGTAGCTATGGGGGGGTTGCAGGACAAGGGTTTCTACAACCAAGGGGAATATCAAGTGGATCTAGTACTAGAACGACACAACATTTATATATCTCTTACCAGTTTAACTCCACTCCGCACAACTATTTATCAGATCTAAAACAATAAAGAAATAACAGTATATCAAATGGAAAAGACCATAGCATCAATCACACACAACACAAGGTATACGTGGTTCACCCCCTCTTTAGGGATGCGTCCACATAAATGTGTTTAAAATATATTACGATGAAGCATACAGTTCTTGTCTGCGCTCTCAACTAGTAGATCTTCTTTCTTCTCCTCGCTATCTCTCCCCTCCCTGCACACCCAGCTGAAGATCTTACAATATAAAAGGCTCTTGTACTCAACACTTATCTCTCACATAATATTACTCACTCAATCACACAATGACAAGAACAAAAAAAGTAATCATAACACCAACCCACCCTAGGTCCTTTACACCTCTATTTATACATTACAATCACTCCCCGACATCCTTAGGACCAAAACTAGGTGTCAAAACCCTAGATACCAAAACCCTAGGTCAACTTGACCCACGTTTTTAGGGATTTTCCAGCCTATCTTTCCTTCCTTCTCACGCGGTGCTCCAAAGCATCCAACAATGGATTTTTCTGCTTGTTGAGTTATCCACGATCCTTCTTCCTTGCTGATATGTCATCCTCGATCTCCTCATCCAACGACTTGCTTCCTTTTACTTTGCTCCATATTTTATTCTCTTTTTCTCACTTTGACCCAATAACATTCACTGTTTCTTCTACCCAGTTCGCATTTTTCCTTTTCTTCCTTGATCTTTGCTTACTTTCATAACCAAGGGCCAACAGTACTCTTAGCAAGCTAAGAGGTCAAGTTTGAATTTTTGGTCAAAATCAAGGCTTGACCAAGTCAAAGCAGTTATGACTCACTCTATAAAGTCAGAAAATAGGTTAGAAGGGGCTTCTAAATTCAGAGCATGGAAGACAAGGATTGACCTCATCCTTGCCAAGAATAAAGTGTTGGACATCGTGAAAGGAAAGATCATGGAACCACAATTCGAAGAAGGAAAAGAGACGGAACCTCAGAACATTGCAGTTATGGAGAAATTCAAAGATAATGACATCAATTCCATGAGTATCATAGTGGACTCTATAAAATACCACTCGATACCCTACATATCCTATCTTGACTCATATAAGAAGATTTATGATGCCCTAACAAACCTCTTCTCAGTCAGAAACATTGGGCAAGTAATGAGTCTGAAGAATGAGCTCCGTGACATGAAAATGAATGATGATGATAGCATAGCATCATACTTTGTGAGGATATCTCAGTTAATAGATCAACTACAAGCTATTGAAGATATCATTTCAGAGAAGGAACTAGTACATATAGTACTCAATGGTCTTCCCAAGACATGGGATTCATTTGCCGCAAGCATGAACACAAGGAAGGAGTATCCCACATTTGAAGAACTTTGGACTTGTTGTGCACAAGAAGAATAAAGTATTAATGAAAAAGAGAAACCCCAAAATAAATACGATGACCAAGGTTCAAGAATTTCAGGAATAAAAGGAAGTTTGGCTCAAGGAAGAAACCATATCAAGAGAAAGATAACTCAAAAATACAATGCTTCAACTGTCGAAAATATGGTCACTAAAAGAATCATTGTCTCGAGCTAAATAAAAGTAAGGAAACACACAAAGCATTAGTTTCTGAAGGAGGGGAACCCTCAAAGAAGACAAAGAAGGATAAAACAAACTTCTTCTTCTAAGACAAGGTAACAATATTCTTCATAATTCTTGTACTTATCATGTTTACATAGTTTCTGTACATATCTTGCATATCTGTTTCTTAGAAGATAATATGTTCAAAGAGAAACAATACCTATGGAAGAATAACAAGATAAGGATTTCCATCACGATGACTACAAGTCAATTAATACACATGAAAAGATGAAGTACATTGAAAATCCTTGGTAACAACTCCTGTAGAAGCTATTAACATAAGTAACAGTTGCAAGATAAGCCGAAATCATAATCAACTTGAAGAAAAATGGAAGAAGTAAAAACAAAAAGAAGTCAACATTCAAGAGGGAATTAGAAAGAGACTTGTGACACTTTGTAGAAGGAAATAAAGATGCAGACGGAAGCATGGGCTCTTTTAGATCGAGGGAGACGATTATATAATTCCAAAGAAGAGCATGCATTCATGCATGAAGCAAGGATTAGTAGGGAGATAATCCTAAATAATATGATCCATTGAATATTATGTAGTATCTATCCTTGTTCACATCAATGGTAGCAAACATGAAAAGCAACACGTACTCAGTCTGACTTTAGAAGAAGTCTTCTTCGAAAAGAAGCCTTAAAGTATCCCTAGTTGTCCATCCACATCCATGAAAGGAAGAAGTTGGAATCTTCAGGGCATAGAATCTTCCATGGACCCAAGAGCTAAAGAGAAACATGAGGAAGAACTTGAATATTCCAAGAGAGAAAGAAAAGCTAAAACAACCAGTCATTATATCAAGAATCACAAGACTTCCATCTTGAACCCCCTAGAAGTAATCAGGTAGAAGAAATGAAAGTTGTGATGAAGAACAATGTATGGAAGACTTATGAATGAAAGCATTGTGAGATCCATAACTAAAGGTTCTCCCAGATGGAGGGAGAGGACTATGATGATGAGCTCGTTCCAGACATACCTCTACCCGAGACATTATATCTCATACAATATCCATGGGTTGGAGTTTACATCAGACGAATGTAAGGATTGTTCTCTTCAACATAATAATTGAACAAAGAAGTGTATGTAGAGAAACCTCAAGGTTTTGAGTTATACTAGAAAGAGACTCTTGTATGCAGATGGAAGAAGACAACTTGATGAAGAACCTCTAATGCACAGTAGAAGCATGGTGAAAAATATCTACAACAAAGATATTGTATCAGAATGGTTACTGAGAAGTCCAAGATGATGGATTTCTAATTCATGACAAACTCTCATGATGACAAAAGAAGTTCCACTTGGATATGTTCCAGTTTGAGCCTTGCCATAATTTTATGAGCTAGCAGGAAACAAAAGAGATGAATCCAACTATGGTATACTATTATGATCAGAGATATATGAAGCCTTCAAAGAAAACTAGTGTTCTAGAAAGACCGAAGTACATTGAGATCAAGCATTACTTTCTCCGTGATGAAGTCAAGAAAAAGAGAAGTGATTCTCCAATATCTATTTCCACAGATGAGCAGATAGCAGACATTTTGGTAAAGCCTTTGTCCAAGATAAAATAGTTTGCATACTCAAGAAACAAGTTGAATCTCATGGAGACGAATTCCTATTGAAAAGGGAAGAGATGACTCCCAGGTTTGGAGGGAGCACTGATGTGTTATTGATTTATGGACAGACATTTTTTAGTTCGAAAAATGGTCCACAATGAGTAGTTCCTTTCTAGTTCAGAAAGTGGTTTGAGATTTCTAAAGGACATGCATTTTCCAGTTCGGAAAATGGTCCATATAGAACGATCATTTTCATAATGAAAATGGTTCGATGGATTGTTGATGTACCATAGACAGTGATTCCCCTTGTGTCCAGTGTGGGGGAATGGTCTAGGAAATTCCCTCTTCTAGGAAGTCACTCTCAGTAGTGGTCAAGAAGATTGGTTTGCCTCGCCAGACAATCATTCTTTCAAAGCTCACAGTTGTGAGCAATTTCAAAGAATGGTCCTTTTTGGAGGTTGGTGCAAGGAAGTCATTTCCTTAGGAAATGGTCCAGACAGTCATTCCCTAGGGAAGATTCATTCTCTCTAAGTTGCACTTTTTTTAGTGCCAGGGGAATGGCCCATATAGGTGAATGGTCTAGGTTCAGCAATCAGGGACAGGAATTCCCTAGGACATACTCATTCTCTCTAGGTTGCATTTTGTTTAGTGATGGAGGAATGGCCCAGATAGGTGAATGGTCCAGGCTTAGAAATTAGGACAGTTATTCTTCTATGCTCAAGAAGAATAGTCCAATATCTCATGAATGATGCTTTACCTTTTGAGGGAATATGCTCTTCCAAGTCTCACAGATGTGAGTGGAAGAATGGCCCAGATGATTCAATTTATATCATAACATTGTTTTTCTGTGTAGGTTAATATCAGATGATACGATTTCCATAGAGACTGTATGTCTCTAGAAAGTAGATGCATGCTACTGTGGTGGATGTGTTCCACTGATTGTGACTATATGTCATTGATCAAGTAGATGTGTGCTACCTGGTGTGGTATTGTACCTCTAGATTGTAGTTTTGTACTACTATGGATAGACACAGTTGTGTTCTATTGAATGACAATGTTATGATTTCCTTATAAAACTATCAGTAGTGTTGGAAGTGATTATCAACTAGATGGATCATCAGTGTACCGATGGACAAAGATTCTCCATACATAAAATGATTCAGGAAATCTATTCTTCTGGGACATATGCCTAGATTAGAAGAATGGATTTTGTATCACTCCTTGGAGTAAGTGACTTATTCAATATCATGTTTGATTACTCAAATGGAGTATGGTTTCGAGAGATGATGCAGTTAATGACACTAATAGTGATGATGGTGCTCATGATCTAATCATGAGATAGTCTATACGACTATGATGATGCTATCAGTTGAATGGTATGTTTTTGCTCAAGACCATTACCTTCAATACCTCCCTAGCTAGGAGGGAGTGTTGATATTATGGTAGCTGCGGGAGGTATTTACCTCCACGTGTAAACCTGACAAGAATAGAATATTCTAGGAAACAAGGAGAAACCCTAAATAATTGGTTAAGAATCCTAGAAGACAAGTCGACTTAAGAAAATGATTTGTATTAGGTTAATAGCCTCCAAGAGAGAAGTCAACTAAAGGAAATGTTATATACTAATTAAATAACACCCAGAATGAGAAGTCGGCCCCGGCAGTCTGGAAGAAAAAATATAAATATAGGAGGCTAATCCTCATTCTGGATAGTATTCTCAGAACTGCAAAAGTACACTTGTGCACACTACATTTGGCCAGTTTGTGCACAAGTCTTGGTAGGATTTTCTGCCGCCAGCTCTGCAATATGTATTTTTTGTCTCTCTCTGGGTTGGACTCTCTCATCAGTCTTGGTTATTATTTATTTGTGTGATATCCCTGGAGAGAGGTGTGCCACCTTGTTTGGCTATTAAAACTAGGGTTTTCTTCCAGAATAATTCTTTGTCAAGGTTAAGGTGCTCGGGGATGTCTTTGGCCTATGGTTGTGTGACAATATTGCTATATTTTCTATGATTAAACAAACACATCCAATATTCTAACATCATCGACATAGAAAATCCCAAAAAAACAATAATCATAGGCTCCCTGACCATCTCCATGGAACCTCTCCATGAGAGCCTATGAATTAATAAGTGACAATTTATACACATACATTAATATATTTGATGTAAACAATGAAGTTTGTTTATGTAAAATTTCTGGAACATCACAAATACATACTAATAAAATACCTCTTCCTTGGTCTGTTGAAGTTTATCAGTTGCAATGTAGTCTTGCGAGTAGTAGGAAGATGCTTCCAAACATTCTTTTCCCACTTTCCCAGAGTGAAACAATGTAATTATCCTCCCACCCAACTAGGATCCTAGTTGTTGAGTATGTGTTATATTCTTTGCATGTGTGTGTGTGGACACATCAGATTCGACAACTACATTTGACGATCCCTTGTAGTAGTTCTTTGTCTGTGTCTTGTGCGTCAGACACTTTCCTAGGGGGATCCCAGGGGGGGTAGGCATTCCCCCCCTGGTTACGCGCAGCATTCGGGGCAGTGCCCCAAATTTTTTTTTGGGTGGTTTTTGCTATTTTTAGCGGTTTGCTAAAAATAATCCCAGTTTTAGGGATTAGGGTTTTGGTATCGACGGAATACCTAAAAAAAATTTATATATTGTATAGTGAATGGTGAAATTTGATATAATGAATATAAGAAAGGTTTTCCCAGTCGAGGGTTTCCAGTATAAAATCTTTGTGTACTCTGTGTATGAGCCATTGATTAAATTTTGTTTTTCTTAAGAATCTATATGCATTGCTTTACTTCACAGGTTTAAAAATTACATGTGGTATCAGAGATCGTTTTTGGCTTCAGAGGGATGCCTTTGTTGTTGAGGGTTTGCGTCGGTCTTGATAGATCAAGTTTATCTTGGGTCTGTGATAAACCTGGGTTTAGTGGGAGTTTTTTTAGTGGTGATTTGACTACAGAAAGAGGAATGGCGATTTCTTCTAGAATCGAGATAGAGAAGCTCAATGGTAAAAAATTTGAGCTATGGAAGTTGAAGATGGAGGACCTTCTTGTAGACAAAGAACAATGGCTCGTTGTGGATCTTGGTACACAACCTAATGGTATGCATCCTACTGGCACACAGATAAATTGTACACAACCTACTAGTGCACAAACTACTAGTACACCACCTACTGGTATGTCGAAGGAAGATTGGGAGAAGTTGGACAGGAGAGAAAGGAGTACTATTCGACTCTGCCTGATAGATTCAATGTTGTTGAATGTCTCAGGAGAATCTATAGCCAAGGAACTATGGGATAAGTTGGGGAATTTGTATCAATCAAAGTCCTTGGTAAACAAGTTGTTTCTTCAAAAGAAGTTGTATCATCTTAGGATGGAAGATGGAGATTCTGTGACAGAACATATAAATGCCTTTAATACTCTCGTAAGTCAACTTGGCTTTGTTAATACTATGATTATAGAGGAAGATAAGTGTATTACTTTGTTATGTTCTTTGCCAGACTCTTGGAATAATCTGGTTGTAGCAATAGGTAGTACCACTCAATCTACATTGAAGTATGAGGATGTAGTTGCATCCTTGTTATTTGAAGAGATGAGGCGATAAATCATGGATCGCCACAACACAGATGCTTTATTTTTAAAAGGGGATACCCAAGACAAGAACCCTAGTAAGCCTTCGGAGTGGAGATCTAAGTCTATAGGTAGATCTAAGTCTCCAGGAAAATATTTGAGGAAATGTTGGAAGTGTGATAAAACAGGGCATTATAAGAAAGATTGCAAGTCTAAGAAGGTTGAAATACCAAAGGGTTTCTAATAGTACCTCTTCCACAAAGGAAAAAACCTCCACTGAAGAAGGAGGTGATGTTTACCTGGCATCTACAAGTACACATGCAGACTATGATGTATGGTTGATCGACTTAGGTGCATCATACCATATGACTCCTCACAAGGAGCGGTTCTCTGAATATGAAAAATATGATGGTGGTGATGTATTCCTAGGAGATGACTCAACAACAAAAATCTTGGGACGTGGAAGAGTTAAGTTGTTGCTAAAATATGGAAGGATTAGAACTCTCCCTGGGGTTCTGCACATTCCAAAACTAGCCAGGAGCTTAATATATGTAAGCAAGATGGAAGATGCAGGAGTTGATACTATATTTGGAAAGGGCACTTACAAGATGGTATGAGGAGCAATGGTGTTGATGAGGGGAGTTTGGTGTGGAAATATGTACAAGTTGTTGGGAAGAACTTATACTAATGGGTGTAACAATTCTATTGTCCCTGAGCAGAGAAGTGAAGGAGACACGACCAATACTGTCCCAGAAAAGAAGACCATGTTGTGGCATCAAAGATTGGGGCATATTGGAAAAAAGGGCCTGTGAACACTACACGGTAAAGGTATGGTTGAAGGTATGCCTAATTTCACTTTGGATTTTGATTTCTGTGAACATTGCATATATGGTAAACAGAATCGAGTAAGATTCCCATTTGGTGCTACAAGAGAAAAGGGGATCTTAGAGTTGATACATAGTGATGTGTTTGGACCTGTTCCTGTTCCATCCCTAGGTAAATCGGTGTATTATGTTTCATTCATAGATGATTTTTCAAGGAACACATGGATTTATTTTCTTATAAAGAAATCTGAGGTATTTGATAAATTTAAAGAGTTTAAGGCTCTGGTAGAAAATAAGACATAGAAGAAAATAAAGGTATTGAGAACAAATAATGGTGGAGAATTCTGCAGAAATGAATTCGAAGAATTCTGTAAGAAGTGTGGTATAGAAAGGTAGAAGACTAATCCATACACTCCTAAGCATAATGGAGTTGCAAAAAGGATGAATAGGACACTGATGGAAAAAGAAAGGAGCATGCTTAGCGGTGTCAGGTTAAGACAAGAATTCTAGGCAGAGGTAGTGGGTACAACATGTTACCTGGTCAATCGATCACCTTCATTAGCGTTGGATG
>JZKD02S2015608.1:152381-167451 GCA_000966675.3 Picea glauca
CGATACCGTTCACTGTCCCCTCCGCTACTACCCTCTCTCTCCATGACACCTATCCCACACAACATACTTGTTAGCCAATCAAAATCTTCCCTATGACCGTTAGTTGTCCCGTAATGGTCCCGCACCATAAAAGATATCACTGTATGCATAAAAAACCCTGCTTCATTCCGTTACACCGTTTACTGATTAAGACCCCATGAAGACTATGCCAAGCAGGGATGATTTTAAGGATGGAAATTTATTTTAAAGTGTAGAAACCTTGGCAAATCTTACTAATCCTTCATATGCCAATTATAAATGATGGGTGATATTTTTGTAAAAATATTAAAATTTCTAAGGATTTTATATAGTTTTATAATTTTTTGGCGATTTTAAGGTAAAATAATTTTATCCTATAGAATTTGGGAGAATTATTTTTAAAATAGCGAATCTCATTTTTGGAAAAACCATGGAAAATTAGCCCATGAGAAAAATTTAGCCCTAAAATCATCCCTGAATGCCAAGCTAAGTTGTCAAACTACCACCGCCATCTCTCATCGTCAACAGGAGAATATTTCTTCCGGTAATTACAACATTGCCATCCTTTTACTGTTAATTCTATCAATTATGGCTCCCAAGGTCAAGCCTGCCGACACATTTGAGAACCCAATGATTCCCCCTCCCGTCAACTTGGACCACATCCCTCTGGCAGATAGAGACCACAAGGTTGCAGAGCCAAGGTGCAAATTCAAATTTTTTGAATTGCACTACTGCTGAAAGAGATTTTCCTCAACCAGAGCGATGAAATTGGACTCTAGGAGTGCAATTTTCCCCTTTATATGTTTCATCAGACTCATCATTTCCTCGAATTTGTCCTCATATGCCAAGCCAAATATTTTCCAGGCCAAAGAGCCATTGCCTTCCCCACTGGTGAAATCCTATTCATAATTACCCCTGAAACCATTGACCAAATGTTGCAAATCCCTAAAAATGACTCAACCAACCCGTTCTCTATCGAAGCCCTGACCTATACCAGAAATTAACCTTTCCCCAGAGAGCCTAGATTTTTGAGATCTCCCTCCCTGAAGATGCCCAATTTCCCAAGAAAAATCCACGATACCCCTCTTCCATTTTTCAGTGAAGGCAAACCAGATCATATCCATCCTATCATATCTATTAGGTTATTACTCTGATGAATGGGTAGATGAACCTATCCTAGGTTTTTTGTCCATTTTCTCAACAGAAGAAAAAGTTACTGTGAAATTCAATTTCAGTCAATTTTTAGCTAACAGTGTTCATGAACAATTCCTTAAGTTTCCAACTAAAGGAATGTTCAAATATTCATCAATGATGGTGTATATGTTCCTATTTTTTCAAGGAGACAGGTTTCCTTTTGCACTTCAAAAGTTAAATGAGCAAGGAATCCCACAGTTAGTCATATGTTGGACCTCATTGGTCAGGAAGAACTCAATAGAGTACAGTTTCAAGGATTTCATTGACCAATTCATCCACCCAACCACTTGTTTGTTGAACAACACCACAAAACCTAGGATTACTGAAGAAATACATACGTTTTTTCACCTATCTGATCAGGCCAAGACAAGTGACTAATATTTATACTAGAACTATACAGAGATCAGGGTATATGGATGTGAGTTTCCACCATACAAATTTCCTAAATACCTCCCAATGAGGATTTTTTCATTGAAGTATATAAGGCAAATGATAAATTCATATGAAATTCATTTTGTGGCAGCCAAGAAGAAATCCCAATTCAGAATCAAAACTTTGATTGGGCCTTTCATTTGCAACAACAAAGTAGCAGGTGAAGAATCAGACATCCAATTAAAGAATATGAATTTTCCCTTGGAATTCACTTGGTCATATGACCCATTTTGCATCATTTCTGAACTCAGGACCAAACAAAATACTGCTCCCTATGTGCACACACAAAGGCCAGAGGTTGAAGTATATATGAACCAGGCTAAATGGGCAGAAAACACCTTGCAAGAAGTAGAGCAACAACCTATCTCTATAACTACTTCACAGTACACTACACCTCAATAGAAAGCAGAGAAAAGATAAAGGAAGAAAGTTTCTCCTTCAGTCATAGAGGTATAAACTGAATATTTTTAGGTATACAGAAAGAGGACTAAAACCAGACACACATCAGATTTTCTTAAAGAGGGAGAAACAAAGTCCACCATATTTTTGGAAGGAAAACATGATTCAACCCAATTAGATAGTTTGTTTACAGTTTCTCCATCATCACTAGGCTCTCAAATAAATCCAAACACAACCTTGACAATTGAATCAGTTCATGGACAAAAAGAGTCAAACATTTTTGACAAATATAAGGAAATCAAACAAAGGAATGAAATTCTCAACAACAATACTTATACTCAATTTTGGAAACAAACCTCTACTGCTCATCACATACTGTTGTCATACTTTGAAATAGATAAGGGAAGAATGAAAATGACATTATTACAGGCACAAGTCCCCTATCTAAAGACAACAACAGATTACAAGAAGACTGCTTTTGAGTTTGATATAAAGAATGTGCATCCTGTGGACCAGATGGATATGCACAAACAGACATGAAAGATGATCTTTTCAACTCTGAAGAATACCTCAATGACTGCTTCTAAATTGCAGGTATCCCTGAGTAATATCCAGTCCCAATTAAAGCTTGAAAATATCTCTTTTTTGGCCAAAGACACTAAGATAAAATCATTAGAAGAGATAGTTCTCAAGATTGGATATGATCCAACAAATGTCAAATCAATAGAGGAGTTGATAAATAAAACGAATGCTGATTTATAATCACTTAGAAAACAAATGAATCTTCCAATAACAGAGGATTCACAAAATAAATAAGTAGCTGAGACAAAAATCCAAAAAGAAGAAATGTTAAAATTGATCATGAAGCAAAATGCACAAATAAGGGAAATGGAAGCAGAGATGGACAAGTTGATCAAAGAAAAAGAGTATAATGTGCATCTTTCCATGATTACACTAGATGCAGTGCCCCTGACAGGGATCAGAACAACATAAGTTTCTACATCAACAAAAATCCCAGCAACAATCCCAGCAACAATCCCAACAACAATCCTAATCCAAATTTTAGATGCCTCTGATAAAATAGTAAAATCTATGGAGGATATGTCCATACAAGGGGAATAAATTAAAAAGATACAGGAAGAGGTAAAGAAATTATAGGAACTGAAAGCAATGTTCCAGGCTTCTCATCAGGAAGAAATGGACAACTCTCAAAGGCTCAACCAACAACTGCAACAACTGGGGAAAGAAACAACCATGGAAAACACATTATCCCAAGCTAAAGAAAACATATGGATAGACATAAACAAATCCATGACAAAGATTTGGCCCTCTATATAGATCATATTTTAGCAGCATGAATTAATCTAGAAAGCTAGAGGATCCATTGAAGTTATCAAATAAGAATTGGGAGAAAAGACAACAAGGGCCACAAATCTCATCAACTTTCTAAACTCTAAAAATAAACTAGAGTTAGAAAAGATGGACATAGAGGGAAAAAATGAAACCATCTTGGAAATCAAGAAGGTTCTGACCAAGAAAGGCTTCATGCTGCAGTTGGAAGAAAAATCTCAAGTTATGTACATAGGTGTGCAAAGGTTCTTCAACAAGTTTGAGGTGCTACACAAGAAAGGTGTTCTTGGATTGTTAGTCCTAAATGACAAATTGATCACTCTGCCTGATTACAACCAAAAATTGAAGACAATGGCAAAGGGCAATTCAAATTTTGCAATAATACAAGGAAGCATCACTAGGAAAGCTTTCATGGAGATATTATAGTTTGACTTGAGCATTCAACATGAAATCAAATATATTTTCATTACTAAGCCTACTTTTTCCAAGTACACAAAGATGGATGAAACATATAGAAAATCACTCAAGATATCAATCCAAAACAAAAAGAGGTGCAATAAGCTATGCGATTTACTTGAGTAAAGACAAGTTCAATGTTTCAGTATGCAAGGAGAAACAACTAAGAAAGTCAAAGAGACAAGTCACCAACAACTTCCACCAAATCAACAACAGAAATCCAAGCAGATCTACAAGATTCCTATATTTTTGTAATTTGAGATTCAGTTAGTTTAGATATCCCTCCAAAATATCTTGATCATTTCTGACAGGATTTGATGTAAATAATTATATAAATACTTATCCTTTCGAAGTAGTGAGGGTTGATTTTTGCATCCAAGAAAGCTATTGTGTATTATTCAAAAGGATCGAATAGTAATAAAAAGACTCTTTCACAGGATTCTTGTGTTAGACTATTGGTGATGTGATTCTCTCTTTGTTGATTTTTTTTCATTCTCTGTAATCATTGCATGTGTTTCCAATTCTAATTATTCAAAGAAAGTTAAAGAATGTAATTTATCTCAGTATACTATGTTTCTGGATTTTGAATGATTTTCATGTTTTTCAACTGAAATTAAGTAAAGGAATTCTTAATTTCTCTTGCTCTTTTGCTTGGTGGATTTTCCTCTCCTTTCTTCCCTTTCACTTCATATAACTTTACAAGATACAAACAATTTTACTACCCTACCCTGTGAAGAAACTTTACAAAATATGAAACTAATCCCTACTCTAAAAGACAAACCCCATAGCCCAATGGAAATTTAAGCATTCAATTGACTAGATATGTCAAACAAACAAACCCTAAACTTTCATAACTAGCCTAAGTTTCTAAACCAAACAAATATAAATCTTATAGAGAGATCCCTCTTTGAAGTTGGTAGGGCTAGATCCCAACTTCCAAAGTGGTTTTGTAGTTACCTCTGTCTTTTCTTCTACAACCTATGGAAATTACAGAGTGTTAACATAGTGGCAACCATGTTGGGGAAGAACAAATTTTCAACTTCTATAAACTCTTGTCCCTAGTAAGGAATGTTATTTCTGGACAATCAATGATTCAAATCTTAAGAGATAAATGTTCAGAGGTTGTAACACTTTGTAAATAATTAGGTAGTGTGTTTAAAATTTTAAGTTCTGGCTCCAAAAAGAATCCACACCAAATCTCATCCTAATCCAGAACCTGTAAAAGTTGTAGATAAACCTGAAAAGTTGACCAGAAAAAGAAGCTTAGCACAAAGTCAAGGGAGTAGTAGTCCTCCTAGGGAAACATCTCTCCCAGAGAAATTTGTCACAATCTAGGATATTCAATTTGATATACCATTTGAGCATATCCTTTTCAGAACCAAGTTTGAGAGTTTTGTGGATGAAACAATATTAGGTCAAGCTATTCTCCAACCCAATACACCTGAAAGGAAATCTTTTGAATCATCTCTTGATCAACAAATCCTCCAAAATTTTGAAAAATTATAAGATCTAGCTTCAGACTTTGATCAAGCTTTACATGAATTCTATATCCAAAAATATGTTAAACTTTTTTCCCTGACCATTTATGCATCATCTATTAATCCTCAATTGGTTCATCTTATATCTATCAATCTTGTTTCTTCTGTATTTTCCACTACTTATCCAACAACGTCACAAACAATGATCCATCCTTTTCTAAGAGTTCGTACATCTACACCTTCCACAAGGTCATTTGTTATCCATCCTTCTACACCAATCATAGAAGAAAGATATGATCCCCTCGTTTTGGCTTCTCCTTTACATAATATTCCCCAAGACTATCAAACTAGGATTCCTTAGTTTGATGGCACTAGAACTATGATTGCACATCAACATGTTGATAAAATGAATGACTTCTTTGACCTGCAAGAAGTAGACGAGGAAGATGTCAAAATGAGACTGTTTTCCCAAATCTTAAATGGAAAAGTTAGGAAATGGTTCAAAGTCTTACCAACTGCTAGCCTAAATGACATTACTTCTTTTCACCAATCGTTCCTCAATAGATGGGAATTTAAGAAAAATCCACTCCAGATTTTATCTGAGTATGAAAGCATTAAAAGAAACCCTAGGGAAAGTGTGCAGGATTATTTCACTATATTTAAGAATATTTATAATGCAATTCCAACAAACATTAAATCCCCTCAAGGTTTAGTTTTGATTAAATTCCCTGATGGGTTTGATGCTGGCAAGTCTTATCAATTGAGAGAAAGAAACCATGCAACCTTGGAAGAAATGCAAATAAATGTTGTGAGTGTAGAGGCCAATTTGTTAGCCAAAAGGGCTAGACAGAGAACAGAGAGGAGAGTAACTATAAAATAAGAACCATCTAACTCTTATGTTGATGATAAAATTCAATCCTTAGTCAGAACCATGGAAAGGATGATAGAAAGGTTAGACATCACTGATAGGACTCCTCCTAGAGAGAATCAACCTGGCCCCCAAATAAAAAATCCTAATTTTAGGAGAAACCAACCCCAAATCAGATTGATGTAGGAGCATCTCTCCACTTTAGCTAGCCAACCACGTCAGTGCATCCATTCAAATCCGAAGAGAGGCGCAACCCTCATCTTCAATTTTAAATTTGAATGTAATTAATGTTGTAGGCTGTTGAGCCATGGAGCCATGCCTTTGTGTAGGCATTAGAGTAGGTAGGCCTTTAATGTTTGTAAGGCTAATATCTAGATCCGATACTGGACTAGACAGCCTATTCAATGTAATTGAATAGGGTAGGTAGGTTGGAGGGAAGTGCTCGAAGATCCCCCTGATGTAAAAGATCAATTTCAATCTCATTTTGTAATGGGGAGGATGTTAGAGTAAGTTGAGAGAGAAGAAGAGAAAGAGATGAGACTCTGTTAAAGTCTAAGCTTGAGAACACCTTGTAAAAAAGAGGCATTTTTATTAATACAAACCAGAGCTATTTTTCCCGCATATTGTCTGTGTTGTGTTAATGTCTTTGTGTGTTCAATGTATTTTGTAGATGTATGCTAGGAATTTGTAGGAGTTGTTTGATTTTCAAGATTGAGAGGTTCTTTATGGTTTCATGCTAGGAGGGCATGACAGAGTACTGTGGTCTTTGAATACCAGTTCATAGAAGCACTTCTGAATTCTACGGATTCAGACAAAGACGTGCCAAGTGGGCATAGCAGCTGGAATCATCAACTCAGAAAAAGACCTTGGAGGTTGATGAACACCTTAGGAGGCAAGGCTATGGAGAACACATTTGCAGATAGAATCTCTGAGGAGTTCTGTAAAATCTCTGCTAGGTGGGCATTGAGCCAATGCAAGGAGTGCACAGAAGAAGAACTATGTTGTGAGTTCATTAGAAGCAAGAATCATCTGAGGATTCTTGATACTCTACCAGGAGAGAATTGAGTAAGTGCTAGAGTGCACATAAGGAACTCTTCACAGGTTGAAGGAAGAATCCACTGAAGGATCTTCATAGGGTTACTGAACACCTTGAAACACTCAGCAAGAGGTTGCTTAAGCCGAGGATAGCCAGGAGGGCATCCAAATTCTCCATCTGTAGGAGAAAGGAAGAAGGATTTATTTCCTTAAGGTCTGAGTATCTGAGAATCTCAGAAGAGATAACACCTTTGTGTGAAAAGACTCTGCAGAGGTGCATAAGTCATAGAATCCATTGAGGATTCAAAGGATAAGCTCAGGAGGAATAGTGCTTTCAGCGCATGAATCCATGGCTGCAAGGAGTGTAGAAGTGAAAGGACTCTTTGGGAGAGTTCAGAGTCCCTAAAGCTCAAGAAGAGTAGTGTCTTTGAGGATGCAGGAAAGACTCAAGGTGAAGAGCTCGTAGGGAAGATGAACAAAGGTCAAGGCCTTTGAGAATTTTAAATTCTTCCAAGTCTAGGAAGAAAGCGCCAAATTTCGGGAGGAGCAACAACTACCATCGAATTAGCTGAGAGAATATGGGTCGTCGATTTGTGTCTAGAAGGTAGCGTAGGAAAGTCACAGGGGAAGACAGGTCTGAGCCATCAGATCTTGGTCTAAACAGTCGATAGCCATTGGGTTTGTTGAGCGTTGCATGAGGTTTAAACCTCACACATAGAACAACAGAAGCAAAGTCTTGAAAAGGTTGGAGATCAGGATATCGACGTTCAGGAGTTCAAGAGTCTGGAGGACGAGATTCCGGGTACTCGACATTAGAAATCGCAAAAAAGTGAAAGAATCTGTGTTGTTCGTTGGAAGGAGGACATGTGTTGTGAGATCCTCTCTATAAAGGATTCAGACATTGGGGTTCAGAGAAGGAAGTCATTCGACTTCGTGAGTGGAAAAGTCACGAGAAGATCGAGACCGTCCATTCAAAGAGGACAGGTGGCAGAGATCTAGGGATCTTGCGAACTTGAAGGTTCGCAAGGTGAGAGCCCAGGAGTTGGGTGCTCTAAGTTGCGAGTGGTAAAGTCATGAGAGAATCATACTTGTCCATCTGAGGAGGAAAGGTGGTAGCAATCATGGAGTCAGCGAAGTGCTGAAGAGATCTAGGATTCTGGTCTCACAAACTCGGAGGTTCACAGGGTGAGAGTCCAAGAGTTGGGTGCTCCAAGTCGTGAAGTCGCGAAATCGCGAGGAGCGAGGATAGCCATTGGATCAGGAACCCCATCACCTATCATGCATTTGGGGGTTCAGAGGTTGAGAGAAGTCACTTTTGACATCAGAAGTCATGAAGTGCCGAGAGCGGAGGCTCGTGTAGACATGTGGTAGAGCCATAAGGTGGGGCCCACATGATAGATAGGCAAACACGCGTCGCCTAGACAAGGGAGTCAATGCTCCGTTGATTTCTCGAATCTCGGGGATTCGCGGGATAAGAGTGTGAAGGCTCAACACTTCAACCTGCGAGGTTGTGAATAGCGAAAAGCGTCAAGGAAGGAGAAAACCCGACGTTGACTTATCGTGTCTCAGGAGATCGCAACAGGAGGGCACGAGAGTTCGACCCATGAACTCATGAAGGTGCGAGTTGTGAGAGGCGCTAGTATTTAAGACCTAACCTATGATTACATGTGGAAGGCGCTGGTATTTAAGCCCTAACCTACGATTACATGTGGAAGGTGCTCACAGAGGAAGAGCCATACCCGTATCGGCATTTCTGGTATTGCGAGATTGGAAAAGAAGATTCGGGAGCCTCGACTCACGAACTCATGAGTTGCAAGTTGTGACAAGCACCTTTGGAATTGGGCCTTGGTTATAGCTCTGTGGTTGCATGGAGAAGTGGAGCTCGCACCTAGTGTTGTTCGCACAGGGGAGCTTCTGAAAGGACCTGTAGATTGATCGAATTGAGATTCCAGCAAGGAATCGAAAGAGCTGATCTGGCTCAGGAAAGTGATTGAATGATCCTTAAGACCAGGAGGTTGTGCAGAGAATCTGTCGAGGCAAAGGTGGTGTCTACTTTAGTTTGGTATCAGAGCACTGATTTTGTTTGTATATCGCAGACAGAAGGAGAAAGAGGAAGACAGAGTGTTGGAGACTCTATGGTGATTGCTTGTATGTGAGCAGCAAGTTTTCCAGGAGAGTAGATAGAGATTTGAAATAGCAGATCTGAAATAGATGAAGAGATTTCTGATATAAGGGAAGAAATGGAAAAGATTTCATTTTGGATGCAGCAGAATACAAGGTCGAGATGGGTATACGAATGGCCCATGAGGAAGACGAAAACAAAATCGCCAGTCAAGGAGTTGATGGCTAGAAGACAGTCTAGACTGTTACGAGGCTGGTTGAGGCATGCTGAAAACCTCAACAAACCAAAAGAAGGGGTTTAGGTATCTGAACCAGAGACTGGGAGAAATCTCGGTGATGCTGAGGAGGAAATGGGATCAGCTAAAGATCTCAAGAACTGCCAGGAGGAAAGAGAAGAAATTCCTTATTTCCAGGTGGGAAAAGAGTTGAGATCAACTGAGGATCTCACAGACTTTCATGAGGACATCCAGGGAATTTCACATTGCCAGGACAACAATGGATCGAGATCATTGTGGGATCTCATAGACTACAAGGAGGGAAGCAATAAGTTTCCAGTTTGGCAGGTGGGCAAGGGAACAGATATGGGACTGCCTGAAAGTCTCATGGACTCGAAGGTGAGTTCAATTCAGCCTGAGGTGCTGATAAAGATGGGATTAGTTGATCTCATAGTCTGCCAAGGAAGCAGTAGTAAAATCCCATATTTCCAGGTGGGTAGGGATAAGAAGGTGAGGCTATGTGAGAGTCTCATGAACTCAGAGGTGAGTTTGGATCAATAGATGCAGTTGACAAAGGAAGAATATCCGAGGAATATTATGATGATTGGAGGAATTCAGATATTCCTACCACATAGCCCAGAGGAGGCCAAAGTCTGTGTTGCAGATGAAGAAACAAAAACAAGAGAAAGACAGTCAACTGAGATTGTCAAAGAAGAATCGGAGCAGGTATTTGAGACTGCTCAAGCAGAAGAAGAAGATGAGCATTCTGAGGAGTGGCTCAATATTTTTAGCCAGGAAACTGAAAAGACTGCAGCATTGGAGCTTGCATAAGAAGAAGAAGAAGAAGCAGACAAAATTAGTTTGGCTGATTTTTATGAATATATCGAAGCCCTGGAGAGAAGGGTGATAGTGCAGGACATGAACATCCAATTGGTGAAGTTGGAAGTAGATGAAGAAGGCATGGGATATCACATTGATCTACCCAACTGCAAAAAAAAATTGCCGTTGGAGAGACTGTATGAACAGGGCCAGGCACTGGAGAAGTTGGCCGAAGTGATCGAGAAGATCAGGAGGCTAATGGTAGAGTCAGCAGAGACTTCTAGTGAGGAGAAGTTAGGTAGAGAAAAAGCAGCAGCACAACAGTAGAAGCAAAAGATGCAAAGAGATGGAGCAGATGAACAAATCCAGAAATTTGTTTAGGATCCAGGAGGATTTCCATAGCTGAGAGTGGAAGCTCATGAATTTTGTAGCTGAGGAGTATGATGCAAGAGCATCTCTCCATGTCAGCCAGCCAACCAGCCAGCCACGTCAGTGCGTGCATTCAAAGCTGAAGAGAGGCGCAACCCTCATCTTCAATTTTGAATTTGAATGTAATTAATGTTGTAGGTTGTTGAGCCATGGAGCCGTGCCTTTGTGTAGGCATTAGAGTAGGTAGACCTTTAATGTTTGTAAGTCTAAGATATAGATCTAATACTGGACTAGACATCCCATTCAATGTAACTGAATAGGGTAGGTAGGTTGGAGGGAAGCATTCGAAGAGCCCCCTCATGTAAAAGATCAATTTTGATCTCATTTTGTAATGGGGAGGAAGTTAGAGTAAGTCAAGAGAGTAGAAGAGAAAGAGATGAGACTCTGTTAAAGTCTGAGCTCAAAAACACCTTGTAAAAAAGAGGCATTTTTATTAATACAAACCTGAGCAGTTTTTCCTGCATATTGTCTGTGTTGTGTGAATGTCTTTGTGTGTTCAATGTATGTTGTATATGTATGCTAGGAATTTGAAAAATTTGTTTGATTTTCAGGCTTGAGAGGTTCTTTGTGATTTCATGCCAGGAAGGTGTGACAGAGTACTGCGGTCTCTGAATACCAGTGCCCAGAAGCACTTCTGAATTCTGCAAATTTAGACAAAGATGTGCCAAGTGGGCACAACAGCTAAAATTCGCAAGGGAAGACAGGTCTGAGCCATCAGATCTTGGTCTAAATAGTCGACAGTCATTCGATCTATTGAGAGTTGCATGAGGTTTAAACCTCACGCATTGAGCAGCAAAATCAAAGTCCTGAAAAGGTTGGAGATTGGGATATCAATGTTCGGGAGTTCGGGAGTCTAGAGGATGAGAGTCTGGGCACTCGACATTAGAAATCATGAAAAGGTGAAAGAATATAAGACATTCGTTGGAAGGATGATACGTGTTGTGAGATCTTCTCTATCGGGGATTCAGACATTAGGGTTGAGAGAAGGAAGTCCTTCGACTTCACGAGTGGCAAAGTCACAAGAAGATTGGAACCGTCCATTCAAGGAGGACAGGTGGCAGAGAACTAGGGGTCTCGTGAACTCTAAGGTTCGCAAGGTGAGAGCCTAGGAGTTGGTTTCTCTAAGTCACGAGTGGTGAAGTCATGAGAGAATCGTAGTCGTCCATTTGAGGAGGACAGGTGGCAACAATCACGGAGTCGACAAAGTGCCAAAGAGATCCAAGATTCGGGTCTTGCGAACTCGAAGGTTCTCAAGGTGAGAGTCCAAGAGTTGGGTCCTCCAAGTCACGAAGTCACAAAATCAAAAGGAATGAGGATATCCATTGGATCCAATTCACAGGAGGACTGTTGGATCAGGAACCCCATTGCCTATCATGCATTCGAGGGTTTGGAGGTTGAGCGGATTCAATTTCGACATCAGAAGTCGTGAAGTGCCGCGAAGGATCGTGTGGACACGTGACAGAGCCATAAGGTGGGGCTCACATGATAGATAGGTAGAAACGCGTCACCTAGAGAAGGGAGTCAACGCTATGTTGATTTATCGCATCTAAGGGATTCCCAAGATAAGAGCATGAAGTCTCAATGCTTCAACCTGCGAGGCTGCAAATAGCGAAAAGCATCAAGGAAGGAGTCAACCAGACGTTGACTTATCGCGTCTTTGGAGATCGCAATAAGAGGGCACGAGAGTTCGACCCACGAACTCACAAAGGTGCGAGCTGCGAGAGGTGTTGGTATTTAAGCCCTAACCTACGGTTACATTTGGAAAGCACTGACAGAGGAAGAGCCATACCCGTATTGGTATTTCGGGTATCGCGAGATCAGAAAAGAAGAGTCGGGAGCCTCGACTCACAAACCCACGAGTTGCGAGTTACGACAAGCGCCTTTGGAATTGGGACTTGGTCATAACTCTGTGGTCGCACAAAGAAGTGGAGCTCGTGCCTAGTGTTATTTGCATAGGGGAGCTTATGAAAGGACCTGTGGATCGATCGAATTGAGATTCCAACAAGGAATCGAAAGAGCCAATCCCGCTCAGGAAAGCGAATGAACGATCCTTAAGACTGGGAGGTCACGCAGAGGCTCTGTCGAGGCAGAGGTGGCATCTGCATCAGTTTGGTATTAGAGCACGGATTCTATTTGTATATCGAAGATAAAAGGAGAAAGAGGAAGACAGAGTGTTGGAGACTCTGTGGTGATTACTTGCAGGTAAGCAATAGGTTTTCTAGGAGAACAGACAGAGACAACAATATGGCTAGTAAAGGTTGTAGATATGCTGGAAAGAAAAACCTAGAGCTGATGAGAAGATATGAAATAGATGAAGAGCTCACTGATATAAGGGAAGAAATGGAAAAGATTGCATTTCGGATGTAGCAGAATACAAGGTCGAGATGGGTATACGAATGGCCCATGAGGAAGACGAAAGAAAAATGGTCAGTCAAGGAATTGATGGAAAGACGATAGTGTAGACTCTTAAGAGGGTGGTTGAGGCATGCTGAAAACCTCAACAGACCAGAAGAAGGGGTTCAAGTATGTGAACCAGAGACTGGGAGAAATATCAGTGATGTTGAGGAGGAAATGGCATCAGCTGAAGATCTCAAGAACTACCAGGAGGACAAAGAATAAATTCCCGATTGCCAGGTGGGAAAAGAGTTGATATCAGCTAAGGATCTCACAGACTATCATAAGGATAGCTAGGGAATTTCACATTGCTAGGAGGGAAATGGATCGATATCGTTGCGGGATCTCACAAACTGCCAGGAGGGCAACAGTAAGTTTCCAGTTTGCCAGGTGGGAAAGAGAATAGAGATGGGACTGTCTGAAAGTCTCATGGACTCAGAGGTGAGTTCAATTCAGCCTGAGGTGATGATAAGGATGGGATCATTTGATATCATAGTCTACCAAGGAAGCAACAGGAAAATCCCATATTGCCAGGTGGGCAGGGATAAGAAGGTGAGGCTATGTGAGAGTCTCATGAACTCAGAGGTTAGTTTGGATCAACAGACGTAGCTGACAAAGGAGGAAAATCTGAGGAATCTTTTGATGATTGGAGGAATTTAGATATTCCTTCCACATAGCCCAGAGGAGGCCAAAGTCTGTGTTGTAGATGACACAACAACAACAAGAGAAAGATAGCCAACTGAGACTGTCAAAGAAGAATTGGAGCAGGTATTTGAGACTGCCCAAGCAGAAGAAGAAGATGAGCATTCTGAGGAGTGGATCAATATTTTCAGCTAGGAAACCGAAAAGACTACAGCATTGGAGCTTACAGAAGAAGAAGATGAAGAATCAGACAACATTAGTTTGGCTGATCTGTATGAACAAATTGAATCCATGGAGAGAAGGGTGATAGTGTAGGACATGCACATCCAACTGGTGAAGTTGGAAGAAGATGAAGAAGGCATGGGAGATCACAGTGATCTACCCGATTGAAGAAAATGTTTGCAGTTGGAGAGACTGTATGAACAGGGCCAGCCACTGGAGCAGTTGGACGAAGTGATCAAGAATACCAGGAGGCTGATGGTAGAGTCAGCAGAGATTGCCAGTGGGGAGAAGTTGGGTAGAGAAGAAGTAGCGGTGCAGCAGCAGAAGCAACAACCACAAAGAGATGGAGCAGATTGTTTCTGGATAAATTCGTGAGTGCGGACACAGACCAATCTCCCCAGATCCACCTAGATCTGGAACAAAACGTGACAGAATACTACCCTTTCCCTAGATCTAGACTATTGAAATGAACTTAGAGAAATGGATGATGGACATACCTTATGAACGCTCTCCTTTAATCTCTGTTGTTCCTCGCTCTGATCTGATGCTCTTGTGTTGTCCAATCAAAACAACTCAAACCAATCACAGAAAATGCAGATTAATGTATTCAATACCTAATCTATACATGTGATCAAGGAATCATGTAATAAGATGACATCATCATTATGGGAAAGGGACATATTCATGTATTATATTAACTGAAAGAGGAACTTACAACCTGAGCCTTGATGTCGTAGGCCTCCTTTCGATGGCTCCTAGCTTTGACACACACACTTGCTCATGCATGAAGAAGTTGAACCACATATGATGACCTTACTGTTGTCTCTTCCTGCTGTATCATCAATCCTCCATACAGTCTTGCACCAATTCTCCAATCAATCTCTTGCTAGCTTGCTTATGCTTCTCTAGGTAACCATTTCCATGAGCAATCTCTTCAATATATAGGAGAAGATTGATTAGTTACTTGGATAGGGAATAATCCCAAGATATCTGGAAAG
>JZKD02S2015608.1:167461-184817 GCA_000966675.3 Picea glauca
AACAGTGCCATGAATGACTTCATTGCTGTTTTGATGATGTAGAGTTCTTGTCGCTGTGTGTAGATGATGTGGAGTTCTTGTCGCCATGTGCAGACGAAATTTCAGTGATAACACTCTTCTCTGTGCTTCTTCCATTGTTTCCAATCAGGCGCAAAGCTCTCACATCTCCCTCTCTATAACACGGTTGGCTAAAGGCAGCTCTTGTCTTCTTAGCGGCATTATGTTGACTATCTGTCACACATAGAGTACAACCTCAAGTTCTCTATCTCTTTCTTTTCCTCCTTCACTTGAAGTCTACAAATGAAAAAATAAGGCTCTGATACCACCTAATGCAGACCCCCTATCCCTCTTAAGGGCTACGTGACCTCCTGGTAAAGATCTTCTGGTTTTCGAAGTCGAAATGGCTCTTCTGGTTCCAAAATGGAACCCTTCGAACGAACACACAGGTCCCCCAAAAATGCTCAATTGGCTTTTCCAAGCACCAAGCGTGAGCTCCCATAGCACACGACCAAGAGCCATGACCTTGCTCTAAGCCAAAAAGGATTCTTTTCATGGAATGGAACTTCACAAGTCAAGTGTCCTGTCCATTTGTCCTTCGAATCCCCGGTCGCCAAAATGCCGAAATATCATGGACCAGGACTTCACAAGTCAAGTGTCCCGTCCCTTCGTCCTTCGAACACCCAGTTGCCGAAATGCCGAAATATCGTGGGCCGGGACTTCACAAGTCAAGCATCCCATCCCTTTGTCCTTCGAACCCCCGGTTGTCGAAATTTCGAAATGTCCCAACACTTATTCCTTTGAGTTTTCATGTTTCACGAAATCAAAATGCAAGGGATATCTCTACTCCTTGGAATCCCTAGTTGCTGAAATGCCAAAATGTCCTAGTGCCTATTCCTTCAGGTTTTCCCGTTTAGCGAAATCAGGGTACAAGTGATATCTCTACTCTTTGGAATCCCCGGTTGTCGAAATGCCAAAATTTCCCAGCGCCTATTCTTTTGGGTTTTTGCGTTTCATGAAATCTAGGTACAAGGGATATCTCTGCTCCTTGGAATCCTTGGTTGCCGAAATACCGAAATGTCGAAATACCGAAATGCCTTGGTGTTCGATCAATGGCTCACAATAATCCCTGGGATCTACGGTCCATGTCCGACCTCTCTATTTTGCTATTTCGCGGGGTTTTGGGAGACAAAGACCTCTATCCTTCCAACTTGTGATACCCAAAATTGCAAAATGGACCAACGGACCAGAGCTGCCTATTATCGACGGTTCACGTTGAATTGTGATTTTGTGATTTTGCAATTCGTGGTTTTGAGATACAAGGATCTTTGTCCTTCCAACTCGTGGTACTCAAAATCATGAAATGGACCAACAGTCCAAATCTATTTAAGATCAATGGTCATTATTCCTCCTGAGCTTTGGACGTAAAAAATCCCTCATTGCTAACCTCCTCGCAGCTCCATCTTATCCAACAGCTGGAAGGGTTTCGGTGTTTCTCCTTAAGGACTCTCCACCGTCCATTCAGATCTTCAGGATCTCCCCTTCTGGATCTACACAACGTTAAATCCTGTGCTTCTCCCTCAAATTGAATGGTCTGCGGGATTTTCTGTCGCGATCCAATGCTCGACGATGTTCTTCCTCCTGAGCTTTTACTCATTTCAGACTTAGAAGATTTTCTAAGTCTTCGAAGAATTGGTCTTCATTCCTTTCAGGGAATGAGTTCCTATATCTTGATAACACTTTCTATAGCATTATCCCTCCTGAGCTTTGTCTGGTTCAGACTTCGATTTCCTATGCACTCCTTGCATTTGAGGGATTTCGATAACTCAGATCCATGGTAATCCTCGTAGAGAAATTCCTCTTGATATCCTTATGTTCCTCTCTGGCTCGATGCACACCTTGCAGAGCTCCCAATGAAGAGAAACAATTGAAATTGGAAAAACTCACAGTTCCATCCACTTGTTCATGTAAACATAAATGATAGGAAAATGTGCACAGTCCACACACCATACATTTGGATCAATTTTCCATTTTGTTATATTCACAAGTGCCCAATGGCTATATAATACATTCAAAAGTACAGTAACTCAAAACACTGAGATCTCCTGCTAACTCGCAATTCTCTCTTACAACTAATTTCTCTCTGTATTGTAGCTATGTCTAACTGGGTGTACAAACTTCTACATAACTCAAAAATGTTTCTAGGGTTTCCCCTGGCTACTTGACTACTCTAAAATTCATCCTACGCTATCTTAGTTCAGTCGCATTCTAGAGCTGAAGTGGAAACTCTTGCTCTATTTACAATTTCAAAACTTGCCTCAAAGGGTAAAATTCGGCATTGGTTCAAGCGTGCCTCCAAAGGTGAATTCCGGTGCTGAGTGGAGGCGTATTCCAAAATTAGTTGTAATTGCCCACGTTGAAGTTCTGGAAGAACTCTCACGTGTTGAGTGGTCATGCCTCTATGCACTTGCCAACAATTCTCCTGCATCACAAGCCAAGAAGGATAATAAATTATCACCAAAGTACTATGGCCCTTATAAGGTGTTGCAAAAGATTGGTACTATGACATACAAATTGGAGCTGGTTGCATCTTCATGAGTACACCCAGTTTTCCATGTTTCATGCTTAAAAAATTTTATAGGTGTTATCGAACTAATTGGTAGGTGCAGACACTAACAGATCTCCCTAGATCCACCTAGATCTAGAACAAAACAGGACAGGACATGACTCTTTCCCTAAGTTTTGACCATTGAATTAGCTAGTAGGGAGAAACAAGTAACATACCTTTGTATCGCTTCCTAGGGTCTTTGTTTCTCCTGCTTCGCTCTGGTGCTATCGTGAGGTCAAGACCAAGACAACACAAACCAACCAAAGTGAAGATAGCAAAATATATTCAATTGTCAACTTATGTGTATGATCAAGGAATTACACAATAAAGTGAGAGTGACTTTATGGGAAAAGGACATGCCACTATATCATATTAATTGAAATTAGAAGATACAACCTGATTTCCTTGATGTTTCAAGCTTCCTTTCGATGGCTCTTGGCTCCAACACACACACTTGCTTGATCCTTGTATGAATAAGATCAAATCCCTCTTGATAGACTTGCTAGAGTCTCCAAGCTCCTGTTCAAGCTAAGTCCTTCACACAATTCTTTCACCAATTCTCCGATGAATCTTGCTTAACCTTTTCCATGATAATTCCATCAATATATAGGAGAGAATGAGATGGTTACTTGGATAATAATGATCCCACAATATCATGGAAACCAGTAAAAGGATAACCATTCAAATGCCAACCCATTCTTCTAGAAGATTCCCTTCTAGAACCATCGAGACTTCATATTTTTCCAAGCTTTAGAACAAGTTCACACCCTAGCTATGTAGCACAGTGTGAGAAGTTCTCACCCTAGCTGAAGGAATCCTGTGATAATGGGTCATTCTCGCACCCTAGGATATTAGCAACCTACGAACTCTCTTCAAAAGTAAGTTTTCTGGGAAGAGATGAATGCCACTTTTCTCAGGAGAAAGTTCTTATGAGGAGCCTGAGTACACCATCATCAATACACAATCAAGATTGACCAAAATCATGGGTAATAGAATTCCCCCCAAAGTATGAGGCCAGAATCAGTGACAGTCGAAAGACTTTGTAAACTGCATGTGTGTGTCGAAAACTAGGAGCGCACCTAATCGAAAACCTGCGAACAACCAAGCATCTGCAGAATATCATATATGCTAATTCTGAGGTAGGCATTCCCATACTCAGATCACAGATGGATGACATTATAGACATAGGTCATGGCCACCAATCATACACTGTGGATCCATGCCATCAAAATATAGCATAGCCACCAGGAATACACTGTGGATCTATGCGAAACAATTCAAATTGAGATGACATAGCCACGAGACATACAAAGTGGATCTATGTGTCACAAATTATACATACTCCATCGCAACCTGGACAAAAATATGATATCCAGGGTCTTCAATCTCGTCACCCAAAAGTACAAATCTAACCATGTGATTACATGTGTTGAAGTCGAACATGGCAGAAACCACTTGATTACCAGTCATTGATGAAACTGTTAACAAGTGCGAGGGAAATCACCATTAATGTCAATGAATCCAAAGGTACTCTAGTACAATCCATCGAGTGTGAATGAATGAGTTGAAGTCAAACATCCGACGGAATCTTTCGATCAGGGGTCAATGATGTAAACCCACTTTCAAAAGCGAGGAAACCTGCCATTGAGGCATGCAGGTTCCAAGGTACCAAAGAATTTCTATGTCTTGTTTTCGGATAATTTGCTGACATCGATGGAACAAAACTCGTCACAGGAGGGCCTTGATGTATCCCCCATCAATGACATTAAATGAGTAACATATTTTGAAGGTGAAACAAAGTATGATGTAAGTTGAACTGGACACAGGGAAGGCCGACACAGAGAGAATGGACAACTGCAGATGGCCGACTCAATAAAGGTTTCAGATGAACTTCTCTTGAACATACGAACGACACTACCAATGATTTGGCAGCATTGACTCAGAAACGAAACAAGGTATGACCTTGTAGCAAATCGAATGAGAGACAAATGGATTTCCCAAATCGAATTCAAATAATGAATAGGGGGTGTCATGTTCAAGAGCGACACTTACTACCAATCAATATGAATATGAGAACATATCCCTTTCCCAAATTCCCCCCCACTATTTCTGGCGAGTACCTCTTTATTTTTACACATGCTTGAGGAGGATAACATATGCTTGTTGATATAAGCTTATCCTTTGAATAAGTCCTTCAGAGTATGTTTAATGAACCCTAGGAAGGAGTGGTTTGGTCCCATGATGGGTCTGTCGATGTTTGTTTAACAAGTCCAAAGATAGAAAATCGAAGGTTTTTTATGATTATAGAGTCTGGAAAAACACTTAAAAGAGAACTCTCTCAGTTCCTTTTTTGTAAAATAGTCTGATCAGACCGAAAAAGAGATAAATTATCGCCCACCAGACGCTTTTTTCAAATACTTTATCGAGCATGAAAATAGCAAGGTCGCTCGGCTATCTTTTCATGTTTAGAGAGTCTGAAAAGAGATTAAAGAGGACTCCAAGGGGGTTCCTTTTTCATATAACCTTGTAGAGCCCGAAAAAGTGATAAAAGTGTGCTTGATCGTGTTCTCATGTATTTTCGAGCGTGAGAGTGGACAAAGACCAAGCTCGAGGTTTTATACAAAAACCATAAAAAACAATCAAAACATGCAATGAAGAAGAAAAAATATGTCTGCATCCCTGTATATGAACATCGAAGTTGTTACGCTTGCAAAAGTTACACTCAAAAGGGCATTAGGGATTAGGTTTTAATAAATAAATAATTATAAAAATTCAATAACATGGTAAAAGTAAATATAAAGAAGTAAAAACTCTTTTTACCATATCATTTTAACTTTACCACTATTTGAGCCCAAAAACCCCTCTTTTACCCTTGAAATTCAGCGTCAGATTGCGGGAGTTACGAGCATCCATTCGATGAACCATTAGAGGCAGTGAGGTAGACTCTTTGTCCTCTACTTTTTCATGGTTTAATTTTTCATTTTCATTGGAAAAAACCAAAATTTTAAGTTTGTTTTGGGGGTTATTATGGCACTCATCTATTCTCGTAGGCGAGCTACATGGGGCCTATGAGAATGGGTCATTCTCGCAGGTGGGTCCAAAGGTGCCTGCAAGAACCTCGAATTGTGCCTAAAGGGCACCGGTGGGAACCGCAAAGTGTAAAAGTTTTTTAAAAATTTTCTCAATGAAAAGATACCAAATTGTGAATAGAGTTACTAATGTTCTTATTGTGCTTCTTATGCAAGTATTTGGCCATCAAAATGGTTTGAAGAGGAGCGCCAAAGACTTCCACTTTGACTTGGACTGTTTTGCCTTCTAACGTGATGGGAAATGACATAAGTACATCGTAGGGCTTAAAACCGGAGCCATTGAAGGCTTTGAGAGTGTTCTAGGATTCATTAAAAGAGGGAGAGCCAATGGCTTTCCAACAGGTAAGAGACATAACACATGTCGAGGCACCCTCGTGTTCCCACACTGTGTTCTAGAGGCAGAGAGGAGCAAAGGGAAAGTTTCCATTTGGGGAGTGCGGGATTTGACCCTCCACACTATTTTGTTCACTATTTCTCGTATGGCTAGGAGCTCTTCTCCTCACATGGCTCTTCAGAGCTACTTTCAGTATGCCATAGACTGTACTGAGCCTTGGTTTTTTAACTGGGTAGATGCAGTGCTTCGTAGCATGAAAAGGAAGTTGACCAAATGCAGGCAAGGTGACCTGAAGAAATTCAGGTATGGGTCTTTGTTGGTGTCGTTCTTTCTCGAGAGGGTTTCATTATTGAGGCTGCAGGTTGAGTGGGATTTACCGGCCCCAAAAGATCCAAGAATGCTGAGATGATGTCAGCTCATGGTCTAGAACGTAGCGGGACCAATTATCAAATATGATCATACCTTCTTTGACTGGTTGCGACCATAGATGTTGATGGTCGACGATTATGCTTGTGCCGAGATGGATTTTCGAGGAGATATGGACTTGGTCTTGCCCAAGGGTACTCAGTGGGGGGAACTTAGTAAGAAGTACACATTTTTTTTCTTTTAAAATGTTTTTGTGAATTTTATCATATGCAAATGTTTTTTATATGTTTGTTTAAAGACTAAATACAAAATTCGTTTTTGATGACACAGATGTGGGACCTTACCAACCTCCTAGTACTTCTCCCATTCAGTGACGAGGAGAGGTAGTTCCAGTGCCACAATGGGACGCCAAGGATTATGAAGCAGTGGAACAAAACCTAGAGAGTTTGACAACAGATATTCTAGACATGCCACTTGGAGACGTTCCACGACGTTATCAGTGTCATACAGTAGGAGTGTTAGAGTCCATTGGTCGACTGCTCCGTAGGGTTTCCTGGGAAGTCGTGTGTTACCGTGAACGTCATCCATGAAGTCACTTTGTAGAAGCTATGAGCTTCAGATTTTGACATTTTGGTCCTCGGACATAACTTTTTGTAAAAAACTCTTTTGATCATTATATATACATATGGCTTCTACCGGTTTATCTTGTGTTGTGTGAAAATTGATGTGATTGATTTATAAATGATCCAAATGTTTGTCTAATACATAGTTATCCAATGCATCAGTTAATGTATTTAGACATCTAGGAATATGTTGATATTCAATATAATCAAAATAATGTTCCAAGAGGTGAATTCGCAAATACACCCATAACAAAGTAGGACTTCGAATAGTATACACATTACTTAACTGTAGTACTACAAGCTGCGAATCAAGTTGCACAACCAAATGACGGATTCCGAGTGAGATAGAATCAATCAACAATTTGATAACGACGCTATACTCTGCAATATTGTTGGTCGCACGGCCGAGACACACACCTCGTAAGGAGACAAGTTCGTTTGTAGGGGCATAAATTGTCCATGCAGCGGAAGCAAGGTTCTGAGTACTACGGCTAGCGCCATCAGCGAAGCCAATATAGGGTAGCGAACACTCCGACATATGGAAATCAAACACACTGTCACATAAGGGAAGAGACCAGATAACGACGAAAGCAAGCTACAGTAACACACAAGAAGTATGATACAATAAAAATACAAGTACTCGTGCAAAGGTGATTTTATGCATAGTACTTCTTCAATCACAACCCATTCCTGGGTTCACTCAAAGGGATACCATCGTAATCTACTAACTCATAAGCCTCTTTTTCCAACACTCATCTAACGATATAAGGACCTCGCCATATGGATTCGAATTTTCCAGCTCCTAGCATATCTCAATCTTGTTCATAGAGGAGAACGAGATCTCCTTCGGAGAAAATGCGAGGCTTGACATGTTTGTCATATTGGGCCTTGACACATTTTTTCTGAGCTTCTATGACTAGGGTAGCATCGTATCAAGTTTTGTCTAATTGCATAAGACACAATAGATGTTCTTCCTCAGTAGAAGTGTTTGGTAGGAGTTCAAAAAATAGTTTTAAAGAGGGTATCTCGCATTCAATCGGGAGAATGGCTTCCAAACCATTGACTAACAGAAAAGGTATAAACCTAGTAGAGGACTCGACGGATGTCCGATAAGCCCACAATGCCGAAAACAACATTGTGTGCCAACTTGTTTTGTGAATCCCTATCATTCGTCGAAGCATAGTTATGAGAAATTTGTTAATTTCTTCAACTTGCCCATTGGCTTGTGGGTAATAGGGCGTTGAGTTTTCATGGAGAAGACCCAACTTTTCAGTAAGTTTGGACATCATGAAGTTTCTAAAGTGGCTATCATGATCAGTGACGATATCTTTGGGAACACCAAAATGAGATATGATGTGATTAAAAATGAATAATGTTGCGGTCTTTCCAGTGTTGTCAAATGTTGGCATCGCCTCGACCCATTTTGTAAAGTAATCGACAGCTAAAATAATGTATCTATGCCCCTTGGCCGAGTGAGGGTGACATGTCATGAAATCGATGCCCCATTTCACAAAGGGACCAATGGAGACCATAGGGTGAAGAGGAGTGGGATGCGACCGTATTTTGTTATTATAGGTCTGGCAAGCATGGCATTTTTGAGCGATGATTATGCAGTCGTTAAATAAAGAAGGCCAAAAATACCCTGCTCGTAAGATCTTCTGAACAGTAGCATACCCAGACATATGACCACCACATGCTCTATAATGGCAGTCATTTAGAGCTTTCTCAGCTTCGTCAAACATTAGGTAGCATCGAAAAAACATAGTCAATCCCCCGACGATAAAGAGTATCCACGAGGATAATATATTGACGGGCTTGGTAGCGTATTCGACGTCGGTCAGTACTAGACAAAGTTGGCCAGAAATTCTGGGTTTGGAGATATATGATGATATCTCCATACCAAATATCATCAGTGTTGATGAGGAAAAGGGATTCATTGGGTAATGAATCAGCTGCTACATTTTCCATTTCAGAATAGGGAAAGTCACATATCAACTCAGCAAACACTAAGGACTTCTTGGACTTGGCGCATTCGAATTCCAAGTAAAACTCTTGGAGTATCACAATCCATTTGGAGTATTTTCCCCCTAGAAATTGACGGCTGAGAATGTGTTGCATAGGGTTGTAGTTAGAAATCACTGTAGTCTTGCGCGAGAGGATATAGTGCCGAAAGTGTTGGATGGCTTGGATGGCTACCAAGGCCATTTTTTTGACATGTAAATACTTGATTTCGGTAGGCGTAAGACTTTGACTCAAGTAGTAGATAACATGTTCGTCGTTAACATTATCCTCTTGAATGAGAACCATACCAATGGTGTAATCTGAGGCAGCAAGGTAGAGGAAATAATCGCAACTCTAATCGGGGGGAAAGAGAAGTGGAGCACATGTTAGGGAAAATTTCAATTCTTCGAAAGCGTTGTTGGCGATGGTATCCCATACGAACTCAGACCCATTTTTTAATAGCCGCATAAATCCACAAGTTATCTCAGTGTAATTTGGGATAAAACGATGAAGAAAGTTTGCTTTCCCCTACAAACTTTGTAACTGGCGAAGTGTAGAAGGAGGAGGGAGATTAAGGATTGCCTCCACCTTTAAAGGATCCACCCTGATCCCTTGATACGAAACAATAAAACCTAGAAGTCGGCCGGATTCCATGCAGAAAACACACTTATGAGGATTCAAACGTATACGGTAGAACTGACAGCGGACGAAAATGGCTCAGAGGTGGGTTGGATGATCGAATCGGTGCATTGAGTGAGCGGGTAAATCGTCCAGATATGGTTGAACGATGTGCTTGATATCATGGAAAGCATAAGACATAGCGTGTTGAAAAGTTGTGCCAGCGTTCTTGAGACCGAAAGGGAGTTTTCGATAGGAAAAAGTACCCCAAGGACAAATAAAAGAAGTCTTATGTTGATCCTTGGGAACAATGTTGATTTGATTATACCCGGAGAAGCCATCCATATATGAGAAGATTTCACTTCCGGCGCAATCGTCGACAATCTAATCGACGAAGGGGGTAGTAAAGTTGTCTTTGGGACAAGCTTTGTTGATATCCCTATAATCAACGCATACATGAATTGTGCCTTGTTTCTTGTCGATCGAGACAAGATTAGAGACCCAGTTAGTGAGGGCCACCGGGTAAATAAATATGGCTTTAATAATTTTCTCGACTTCAAGCTTGATAGCAGCCGCTTTACGTGGGTGAACTGGATGAAGGTGTTTCCAGACGGGTTTAGCATCGAGGTATGTCTTGATCTCATGTATCACATTGTCAGTGTCGATACCCAACATTTCTTTGTAGCTCCAGGCGAAGATGTCACGAAACTCTTTGAAAAGGGATGTGTAGGTGACGATTTCATCAGAGGAACACGAAGCTCTGATATGGACATTTTCGACAATCCCAAGTTTGACGGATATGTCGAGGGGAATAGTGGGCAAGATATTGCTTAAGTTCCCTTGAGAAAACACATCGTGTGCGGACTTGGGAATGGTTGAGATGACGACAACGGTCGACGGGATCGAGATCCGTTGGTAGTTCTCAAGGGTATGTTGCTCCAGGAAGAGGATGGAACGATGATGTCCTTCGTCCCAAGGGGTGTCCTCCAAGACAGACATGATCATCTCGTCTATGGGAAAAATGACACGGAAGGGATCAAGAGACAACTCACAAAGAGAGGGGATAGAAGGTGTTGCCGATTGAATGGCCTGATAGGTGGATTTGACTGGGCTTAACGACATTTTGTCGTCGTAATGAAGATAATCTCCAGGGTCAGGGACTATCCATGGGTCGTGAGGCACAAGATTTTTGTGAATTAAGGTGGAGATCATGTTTATGGAAGCAGTAGACGAGCGTGGAACATCGGGCGGTAGAATGCGGAAAGTACCCATTATCGAAGAATCTTTGAGAAGGCCTACACCGACATTCTCATAACCCAGTGGGGTTTTAGCGGAACGGTACGTTGCCAATACGAGTGTCAGAGTTAAAGAAGGATAATTGGTCGATGGTGACTACCTTCCCTTGATGTGGGAAACGTACCACATGAAAAAGGGTCAACACAACTGCGCGCATAGAATCGATCCAGCTGTGGCCAAGCAGAATATTGTAATCAAGAGGAGTGTCAAAGACTTCCACTTCGACTTGGACCGTTTTGCCTTCTAACGTGATGGGAAATGACAAAAGGACATCATAGGGATTAAAATAGGATCCATTGAAGGCTTTAAGAGTGTTCTGGGATTCATTCAAAGAGGGAGAGCCAATGGCTTTCCAGCAGGTAAGAGACATAACACACGTCGAGGAACCCTCATCGATAATGGTTCGACAAATGTTTTTGTCAGAGACAATCACTTGGATATGGAACGTAAGTTGAGGGGGTAACCTTGGAATGTGATCTTCCAAGTCAAAAATTATTAAATTCGTATCCGTTGGATCGATTCCATCGATATCTTTCAACAGTACCTTTCGTTGTGCGGGACAACTTTGAAGGACTTCGAGGGCTGAGATCGTAGAAGGTGCCTGGCCCAGATCTTCAATAATGTTGTAGTTTTGGGCAACATGAGCATGAGGATTGAAAGTTGATTTCCAAATGACGCCCTTTGGGAGAGGTCGAAAAACTGTATCAAGGCTCGGTCGTTCGAGATGAAGAGGCCTGTTGGTAGGTGGAGTCACAGGAGAGGGTTGTACCAAGGAAGGAGGTAGGTCATCAACCTTCTCTTTAGAGGGAGAATAAGATTTGGCTTGAGTGGTGAGTGCAATGTCATTTTTATTTGAATCACTAGTACACATCAATACATAGGGTGTAGTAGAAGATGAGGGTTGGTCATGAATGACCAACTGAGCCTGTTGTTGAGACGGGAAGGGTTGGGACAAAACGGCTGGAGAAGGTGTTTTTGGAGCTCCATGAAGGAACTTAGTGACCTTGGCACGTCGTGGACAATCCTCCATGTAGTGATCATCACCACAGATAAGACAAGGGTATCAATTTTTGCATTTATCCCGATCATCAACAGGTGTGGTTTTGGTTCGCTCTGCTTGAGAAGTATTTTTGTCCTCCTTATTCTTACCCTATCCCTTTTTGGATTTTTTTTACCAGCTGGGGTAGATTGAACTGCATTTACCTCAGAAGTCTTGCCAGTGGGAGGGGCAGGAGACGGATCATTTTGAACATTAGAAGAAGTAGGTTTGGGGTTGGTTCTTCAGGTGAAATGTGGTTGGGCCTGGAAAGTGCCAATCACACCGTCGGCTGCATGTGAAGCAGCTGGAGTAGTTGAAGTGGCAGAAGTGGAAGGACGAGATAAGTCAGGTAGTAAGTCGTAAAGGGTACCCATTTGTGAGTAAATGAGGTCAAGGTATTGAGCAGGACTTATGTCTTCCTCTTCCATGACTACTCCACCCATGGCGATGTCACGACCAATGTCGTTCACAAATGATTTTGTGAACCACTTTGCCAGCAACTGATCGGGGATTTTGAGTTTGATGAGACGTCATCTCCATCGCCACTCATGAATGTGATTGGATATATGAGTGGATTTTTTTTGTTTGAAAGAAATCAAAATCTCGGTCCCCGTTTCATAACGAATCGGTAACTGGTAGTGTTTGAGGAAAGCCATAGCTAGGGTGTTGAAGTCAGTGAAGAAACCTCATGGTAATTCTATATACCACATCACAGGAGAACCTGTGAGGGGTCATTGAAAAAAAATTAAACGAATAGAGTCATCCATCAACGAGTTGGATGAACACCATAGGTGAAAAGTCATGACATGATTGTTCAGGTCCTCTCCCACTTTGTCATCGAATTTAGGGATATCTGATGGTAGCTTGGTTGGTATAGCAGGCCATTGGGGAGAGTGACAAATTGGATCATTTAAAATCCTTGACAAATACAGAATATCCAAAGTGGCCAAGAAGGGTAACTGTCGATTCACTTGCAGGTACTAGTGGCTTTGGGGAGGAATCCCCATCGACAAACTAGTAGGAACATAAGCATTCTGCATATAATGTGAATACCCAGGAAGATTTGGTGGTGGTTGGAGAGGATAGTAGCTCATGGGATTGTATCTTGGAACAGGGACGTGAGTTTGAGCAGTTGAGCCCCAAATGGGATTGAATGTAACTAGATATGGTTGGCCTATACTAGGGGGTATCACAGATGCAGTCAAAAACTGCTGCCCCCCAGTCGATTGAGGAGGATGTTCTATCAGATGATTCCAATACTGGGCCAAGGACGGAGGTATGTTTTGTCCATAAGGTGGGGTCGGTCCTCCTATCGAAGGTGGTGTTCCAATTGGGGAAAGCGTTCCAATTGGGGGTTGTGTTCCAATTGGGATTTGTGGTCCAATAAGAATTTTCTCGCTGAGAGGGGGTTGAGTCATTCGACCTTGGTGAAATTGTCCACCGACGGGAATTTGGTAATTTGGTGTGAATGACGGAATAGTGCCACTAGGATTAAGACTGCCAGTGGAGGATGAGAGAGGTCCTCCAAAAGGAAATTGAGGGAGTGTCAGAATAAAACTAGGAAGAGAGTTCCCATAAGAAGAGGGACCACCAGGAGATCCAGATGGGGTTTGCGTAGGAGTGGGAATGGAAGCATTCAATGCAGGATATCCCGGTGGTAGTGTTGGGGTGACACTAGGCATTCATGTTGTGCTGATAGGGGCGAGACTAACTGCGGTAAACTCGGTGGGAACACTCATAGTATCTATATGATGGGCCATTTCGATAGGGATGGTCAAGATGTGGTCAGATTGCGGGGTGTCTGTACCAGGAAAATAATAGGCGGTAGTAAATGGTAATGTCTCTGGGCTAAAGATTTTGGAAATCACAGGTGAGATGATTTTGGAAATCACAGGTGAGCCTGGACCAAAAAGGTCTCGTTGAAAAATTCCCATAGACCAAAAAGGATCTTGGCCTTCTATGCCTGGAAAGGGTCCAATCGGTGATCCAGAAGACACAACAACTAAGTCTCCAGAAGAATTCAGTCGCGTAAATGGTCGCTTAGAATTGGGGTGAAGTCAAAAGTCCTCTCGAGTATTGGTAATTTGAAAATGTTCTAGAGAGTCAGTTCATTCCACTTGTGGCGTGGTAACGTCTTGGACTTCACTCTGCCGAGGAGAGCCCTCAGGTGAACTTGTAGGCAAGGGTTGAGAACCTTCCAGATGCTTTGGAGATAAACCCTACATTCTACGTGAACGACGTGGAGGACCTATTATAAACGAGTGACAAACTTACGAAGAAAATCGTATGGTCAACTTTGGTAAAAAAACAAGACGAGCTAGTAAACAAAATCTAGGAAACAACACCAAGCAAACAAAACCTTCTAATTCCGAAGTGACTAGTTGGTGATGAAATTCAACGTCGCAACAACAAGATGAGAAGGGGCTTGGCTAGGGTGGAAAAGTTACGTTGATCACCTTCTTAACAGACTTATACCCTGGTACAAGCTCTAACACATAATCATGGGTATACTCTCCAAGGAGCCCGAGTGAGTTTGGTCAACGTCGATTCAAGGTACTGTGAAGACTTGGCCCTTCACAGTCACCTTATGTAAGACCCTAGAAAGATAGGCTGCTAAGGCTACCACCAACAACAATAAATCCTGGGGGGATAGTCGACAGTCCAATTCACACGCAAGTGTAGGGTATCTAGCCCAAAATCAATTCAAAAGGATTCCACTCATCATTGTGGGTATACCTCCAAGTGACCCCTGTAATACATGCAATATCTACACCGATATCAACAAATAAGGGTGAGTAACTTTGTCAATATCAATGCGACCTCGTGTTTGACCCTTGTGTGAGAAGGGCTTCCCAGGACAAGATGTTGTAAATGGAATTTGACACTCCTTAACACAAGATGCTATTGTGTGTTTTGTGCTTTGGATAGTGTATCTCTCTTCCTATTCCAAAGCTCTAGCCTAGCTAAATGTTTGTGTAATAGAGCCCTAGAAAAGAGTTACTAGTTAAATTTTATAATTGTACGGGGTTATTAAGAGTTGTTGTTACTCAAAGGAAGTGGAGATGAAACTGATGTTGTATTAGACTCTGACCCAATGATGCATGGATAAGAATGAAATATATCAATTTTCGTTCAATGAATCCTATGTACGAGAGGGAAAGAGAATTTTTTTGGATCGACCTTGAACTAAAATACACAATTTCCTTTAAAATGCAATTGCAACGAATCACACAAAAATAACAATTCTCTATTGTTTCTTTTTCAATAATTTCAACAATTGATTTTCAATACTTTCGAAGACGAAAATGCTTTTGAAAGAAAAACGTTGTTCACTTTTCAAAAAGGACCTACACCATGATGGTGAGAGTGAAGAAAACCAAAAACTAATGAACAAGCAATAGACAAAAAACCCAAACCAATCTTTCAATGGAAAAAAAAATAACAAGCAGACCAAACTAGTCTTTTCAATTGCATGACAAAAATGATCTTTCAAATAATGAGCAAATGATAAAGACAAATAAGCTCAGATTTCATCCGATCACTGGTTCTTAACCAAACAAACACACTCAGATTCAAAAATCAGAGAGTATATCTTTGCAGAGAAAAGTCAAGAAACGAAAGTCAAGAAAAATGGACAGGAAGAGCCTCTGATTTCCTAAGACTGTTCGTGCACAAAAACAAATACAAGAAAACATCAACCAATGGTCCAAGAAGCTCTTTTCAGGCACCTATACTGATCTAGGCAACTGAAAATGCAAAAAACTCAAATCCAAAATTTTGAAAAGAGGGTTCGCAGGCTAACAGTATTACACAGTGCGAGAATGGGTCATTCTTGTAGGCCATCTTTGAGAAGAGTGTGAGAACCTCGCACTAAACCTAAAATCAGGGTGCAAACTCAATATATTATCCTAGGTCACTGTGGAGTGCAGTGCGAGAATGTCTGTAACTAAGAAAATTTTTGGAAAAAGACACAAAATTTGAACAGGCCTCTAGACCTAGAGGGTCTATCAGGGTATCCTGAAGACTCAGCGATTGATATGAATGGAGAAAGGCAAGAAAAGAGAAATTGGCCAAGGAAAAAAACCAAAAACCACAAAGAAAATGGGTTATATCCCCAGTGGAGTCGCCAATTTTGTTATCAGACTAATTGGTAGGTGCAGACACTAACAGATCTCCCTAGATCCACCTGGATCTAGAACAAAACAGGACAGGACATGACTCTTTCCCTAAGTTTTGACCATTGAATTAGCTAGTAGGGAGGAACAAGTAACATACCTTTGTATCGCTTCATAGGGTCTATGTTGATCCCGCTTCACTCCGATGCTCTTGTGAGGTCAATACCAAGACAACAAAAACCAACCAAAGTGAATATAGAAAAATATATTCAATTGTCAACTTATGTGTATGATCAAGGAATTACACAATAAAGTGAGAATGACTTTATGGGAAAAGGACATGCCACTGTATCATATTAATCGAAAGTAGAAGATACAACCTGATCACCTTGATGTCACAAGCTTCCTTTCGATGGCTCTTGGCTCCAACACACAGAATTTCTCGATCCTTGTATGAAGAAGATCAAATCTCTCTTGATAGACTTGCTAAAGTCTCCAAGCTCCTGTTCAAGCTAAGTCCTTCACACAATTCTTTCACCATTTCTCCAATGAATCTTGCTTAACCTTTTCCATGATAATTCCATCAATATATAAGAGAGAATGAGATGGATACTTGGATAAGAATGATCCCACAATATCAGGGAAACAAGTAAAAGGATAACCATTCGAATGCCAACCCATTCTTCTAGAATATCTCCTTCTAGAACCATCGAGACTTCATCTTTTTCCAAGCTTTAGAACAAGTTTGCACCCTATCTATGTAGCACAATGTGAGAAGTTCACACCCTAGCTGAAGGCAGCCTGCGAGAATGGGTCATTCTCGCACCCTAGGATATTAGCAACCTGCAAACTCTCTTCAAAAGTAAGTTTTCTAGGAAGAGATGAATGTCACTTTTCTTAGGAGAAAGTTCTTATGAGGAGCCCGAATACACCATCCTCAATACACCATCAAGATGGACCAAAATCATGGGTAACAATAGGCGACAAGATCCCAGTTCAAACTATATTGCTAGAACTTGATGAGGAAGGAAAAATCATAGTGGAGCCTAAATCCATCAGTGAAACAAGAATTCGCCAGTTGAGGAATAGATCCATTTCAGAGTATCTCATTAAATGGAGGAAACTACCGACTAAAGATTCCACTTTGGAAGATTGATATTTTATACAGAAGCATCCAGAGTTACTCAAGCATTGTGGACAACACTTGTCTCAAGGGGAGGGGCATGTTAAGCCCTAATATTGGCTCATTACCCCTTAATTGGGGCATATT
>JZKD02S2015608.1:195938-208223 GCA_000966675.3 Picea glauca
GGGGGAAACCTCCTTTTACCCCACTTAAATGTTCAAGTACAAGATGATTCAAAATGAAAATGTCTCCTTGGTATATATAGGAGACTAGGAGGTATAATTCAACTAATGGCCTAAATACAACATAAATAAAATAACATTACTAATCTAATATGCCCCAATTAAGGGGTAATGAGCCAATATTAGGGCTTAACAGACATGTTGTGGCACAAGAACTGAAGTCAACAACTCAGGAGAAAGACCTCAAGGTTGTTGAATACCTTGGAGGCTAAGCTGTGGGAGAAGACACAGTTGCAGACAGAATCTCTAAGGAGTTCTGTGAAGCTCTGCCAAGTGGGACTTGAGCATATGCACAGTTGTGCATTGGGAAGAACTTTGCTGTGAGTTCTTAAGAAGTCAGAATCATTGAGGATTCTTGACAGCTCTGCTAAGTGGGAATTGATCAGGTGCAAGGAGTGCACAGAGGACATAACTAATGAACGTTCTGTGAGAAGATACTCTACTATGTGGGCATTTGATTCAGTGTGCAGACAGGCACAGAGGAGAGAAGAGAACTCTTTGAGTTTTGGTATTTGGAGGAAGAGTCCACTGAGGGATCTTCACAGGTTTGCTAAACACCCTACAGACTCATCCAAAGGTTGCTTGAGTGAAGGATAGCCAGGAGGGATCCAAACATTCTCCATATGAGGGAGAAGGTAGAAGGATAAAATCCCTTAGGGGTCTGAGCGTGTGAGATTCTCAGGAGAGACAACACTGTGTGTGTGAAAAGACTTTGCAGAGGCGCAAGAGTTGAATAATCCTTCGAGGATTCGAAAGGAGCAAAGCTCAGGAGGAACATCGTCGAGGAGAACGCAAGGCAAGAACTCAGGTAAAGGAGCTCACAGGGAAGAGGACAAAGGTAGAGGCCTTTGGGAACTTGGAAATTCTTCGAAGGATGGAAGAAAGTGCGCAATCTCAAGACGGAGCATAGTAGCCGTCAGATCAACAGGAGGAAGAGATCTGGACCGTTGGTTTCCACATCCAGAGAGAAGCAAGAGAAGCGCATAGAAGGGGGAGATCGTGAGCCGTTGGATCTCATTCAAAAATCCCGTCGGTCGTCGGATCGGACAGGAGGTGCATGGGGTTTAACCCTTCTCATGCCAAGGAAAAGTCTCGATAGGTATCGGGATATTGACATATCAGGGATTCCATGGACAAGAAGTCCATACATTTCAAAACTTCGAAGTACGAAACCCTGAAAAGAGGGACGTTCCATTTGTGGGGTCAGTTGTCAGCATAGTGGAAAATCGACACTCGGGATATCGGAGTTCTTGAGGTCGAGAAAATCGAGACACTTCAAGTCTTGAAATAGCGAGAGGAGATCAGGATCGTCCATCTTGAAGGGACGCATGGCAGCGAGCAAGGCCTTTGGGAAAGGTCTCGATAGGAGAGCCACATCGGGAAATCAAGAATCAGGATATCGGGGATCCTGTGGACAAAGTGTCCTTGTATTTTGGCGTTGCAATTTCCGAAAGCCCGAAGGGAATAAGGCTGCGGTCTTATGAGAAGCGGTCACATGGAAAAAAGGACTTAGCCAGGAGGGCTAACGCATAAAGCGCCGTATCAGAAAATTGGTGATCGGGAGATGGCGGGGATAGAGGTTCGTGACATTGAGGATCGTGAAACCCCGAATCCCGATAAGGAGATAAGACTGCAGTCTTACGAGGACTATTCATATGGACTAGGAGGCATAGCTAGGAGGAGCTAAGGCCAAAAGGAGTGCATCGACAAATCGGAGTTCGAAAGTTTGAGAGGATAGGAACTCTTGGCATTAGGAAACAAGAAACCCCAAAACCCGAAACTGAGTTGGGGAAAAGTCACGGGTGCATGCAGAGGCTGTGATAGGGAAAAGAGAAGGACTTGTGGATCGGGTTTTCATCAGAGATTCCAGCAGGGAATCGAATGAACGGATTTGGATCAAAAGGGGAATTTGAACGATCCTGTGAGAAGGAGTGTGCAAGGTGGGTGTTGTGTGTTATCGCTCTCACTGCGTCAAATTCTCTTTAATCCTAATCGCCAGTACACAATTGAAGTGAAGAACAAACCAATTGTCCCAGATAACATCAGATATTGGCATATTTTTGGAAATGATGAACAAATTCAAAAACAATTACAATACAAAAATGAATTTGAATGTGCCAATATAGATGTTGATTTTGACAATGAAGGGGAAAATGTGGATGAGACAGATTCAAGAGAAATAGATCAAAAACAAGAAGATTTGGAAATTTTTCAATTGAAGGAGAATGTTTTTCCTAGAGGGTTATTCCCTTTAGAAGAGTTGTTTGATTTTGATGATGTAGCCAAAAAACCTAAAATTGAACCTACTGGAAAGGAAGTTGAAGATTGAAACATAATAACTGAACAAGAACAAAAAATGATTAAACTGTCTAAATCTTTACCTCCTGCTCAAAAAAAAAAATACATAGACTTGTTCAAATAATTCATAGAAGTTTTTGCATCGAGTTATGAAGATCCAAAATCTTATGACACTAGCATTTTACAACATAAAATTCCTATAACAGAAGACCAAAAACATTTTAAACAGAAAATTAGGAGGATTAACCCAAAGTTGATGCCTCTGATTGAAAAAGAAATAAAAATATGTATGATGCTAGGATCATTGTCCCATTAATATTTTCTAAATGGGTATCAAATTTAGTTCCAACTAGGAAAAAGAGAGGAGAAATCAAATTGTGCATTTATTTCAGAAACCTCAATAAAGTCTCTCTCAAAGATAACTACCTGTTGGCACAGGAGAAGACCTAGGGTTCAACACCACAATAATGCACCAACAAAACACTAACTACCGGCCCTTTCAGCAACATGTGCGAAGCAGATGAAGTCTCACCTGAGGTAGAGGCAGGGGTGGTTGCAGGACTCAAGTGTCTACAACCTAGATGGGACATAGATATTTGATTACAACACTTAACAGAGCACTTAGCAATCAATATTCATTAGTCTTTAACCTTGATTCACATCATAGGCTAAAACCCTAATTACAAAACAACACATTGTTCAACAATATCTAACACATCCAAGCACTTAGAATCTAGAAATAGATTAGATCTAGCATTCATTTACATTATTAATCACTAAGCTACTATATCAGATGCATATAACATACATAAAGGTTACAACACTAAGCATAAATCACATCAATTACACAAAACACCCATAACACATGATATACGTGGTTCACCCCCAACGTGGGGCTACGTCCACCAACTCTTCTTCTTATTTATTATCTTCTTCCACTCTTCTTACATGCACAAAGCCACAAAGCCAACTCCACATAGGACAGGAGATCTGTGCACACCTCACTAGATCCTCCTTCCCCAAGTTAGGTCATAGCACAAAGCCTTTATACAGTCTCTTACAATCATTTTCACTTATCTTTACAAGTCTTACACAGTATGCACAGAGCATTCACAACTATTCGCACTTAGCAAAGAGTACTCTACAATCACATAGATTGAACTTGCACTTAGCCAAATCACCCCCTCTTACATCGCCTAGATATCTATTTATACATTACAAAAAGGGCCTAAACATGGGTAAGACCCATGGGCCGACATCCCATACCCTAAACCCAAAAATCCCGCAAAAGGGGTTGAGATTCTGCGATATTCGCTTCACCTAGGTGCTTCATCTTCGACCATCCTGTCGAAGTCACAAAAAGTGGTCAAACATGACCAAGGTTCTCCAAAACTTGGTCGAGGGCCAACATGCCCCAAAAGTCACCTGTGACTTGTCCCAAGTCACTCTAATCTGGATAAATCTGCTTCAAAGGCCTTGATCTTGGCTAAAGTTTCCTTGACTTGCTGCTTCGCCAAAGCCTCCTGCTCGATGAACTCCTGAATAACTTTCTCGATAACCGGTCCTTCCAATTGTTGTTCCACCGTGGTGACCACTTGTTCTAGATATGCACCTTTTCCCTCAATCTCCTCAAAAAGTGTGCAGGCTTCATCCTGCACTAGATGGAGCCTCAGGGTCACTTCCATGACTTTACTCTAGATGGAATGGACCTATTGCTGAAATGTGCACTATTCCTGGGACCTTTTCATCCTCTCAATTGCTAACAGTGGCTTCAACTGTGCTTGTACTATCGCTTCTTGTTTCTTTTCTTCCTAGAGCTGTGACTCCAATTTCCATAATTATGGGTCCTCTACAAGGCGCTCATAGGTCTGCGCACTTTGACTGCTGAGTTTATTTCATTCTAAGGCCAATGCCTTAATTATTTTGACTATGCTCCTGACAGCTTCCTCTCTCTGATCTCTCACTTACTATGGAGTACTTAGCATGGTTTGTAGTTCCAGTTCTATTATTCATGCTTGCAGCTGTTGAATGAATTCATCGAGCTTCCCCACTTGGCTCTCAGCTATCTCCTCTTCCATCGGTGTCAGTCCCGGTATCGAGTGAAGTGCTTGGGTAACTGCTTCTTTAAATCTAGTTTGCTCTATGATTAGATGATCTTTCCCTCTCTGGATCTATGCTCTGTCCTCTTCAAACTTTGCGCAGAGGTTATCTGTCTCTTTATTTTCAATCTAACTTTGATCAATGGCTTCCTCCTTTGCTTGCTTCAGGGCCTCTATGGCTTGTTATTTTTCCTCCTTTACTCGCTAAAGGTGAGCCTCGATCACATCTGCTAATCTGCGGAGTTGGGTAGGCTCATCTCCTACTTCTGTACCCTCTGATGACAACGACGCAGTAGACACTGTGTGGCTCAAATAGAGAGCTTGATGTACCCCTTTGAGCTCCGCTTCGATCCTGTCATACATGGTTTCTTGTTTGGCTTGATTTCTCTACAGTATGTCCTTCGAGGTGTCTGATACAACTGCGATGATAAGATCAATAACATCCAATGTAAGTATTATCTGTAAGTAGGGCTTATTGGCTCTTGACTTCTTTCGCGCTGAGATTTTTTGTGGAGAAACATTTATTTTCTTGGATAGTTCAGCCTCTGTGTTGGGATCCTTAGGCGGTGTCACTTTTCCCTTCTCCTATTTTTCTTCTTCCCCTTCATCCTCTTCTTTATTTAATTCATCACCTCCTCCTCCTTTAAGTGAATCTAGTGAAGTCTCCTTTGATGCATTGTTCAGTTCCTATACCTCTTCCTTATTTTTCTTCTTGCTACTCATGGGTGCATTGTATTCTTCTTAGGTGACTATAGGACTTTCGATGAGGTCATGGTTGGAGAGTTATGTCTATTTGAATGGTACCAGAAATTCTACAGGCCATTCCTTGGTTATTTCCTCCATATCTTCCTTGGTGAGTTTGTAGTACGACTGAAGCTCTTCCTTATGTTCATCTCTATGCACAGTGATATATATGAAATGACTATCTACGTGGAACTTCACAAATGGCCTGAACCAATGCAGTGTATTCAAATTCATGCGAGGTAAGAATTAATGGATCTCTTCAGCTACAAGTAGTAGGTATCGAACACCGCATTAGAATTCCATTGCTTCACCATGTTGCTCAAATACCATAGCGTAGTGAACTTCGCGGCCAGTGGTTCAGACGACTCGATTTCAGGGAAGGTCACTCCTTCCCGCATCTCCCAAGAATTGAAGGAAATGAGAATTAACAACTAGCTGAAGTGAAACTCATATCCCTGGTCTTGCGCTTCTTGACAATCTTACTCCAACTGGTTGACGATAAACCTTGTGTTGGATCATGTTGTCATTGATTCCAACGATTTGATTGATTGATTTCCTTGATTGATTTCAAGAGGATATTATTGGATCAATGGTTTGATTGATTGATGTCATTGATTGATGTCAAGTGATTGATTGATGATTGATGTAATGTAATATGTATTGTCCTTGATAAGAATGCATAGATGAAGATGGATCAATGAGTTGTCATTGATACATGATGCATAGTTGGATTGATCTTATAATGTTTGATAAGGTGCACAAATGGGTGAACTCCAATGTGGTCCCCTTATGGTGAAAGCCCTCATGGGAAGATCCTTTACGGATCAAGTTATCGTAGAAGAATGGTTGGAGGACCCATTCTCTCATTATTGTCTTATCATAATTGATAAGGTGCACAAATGGATGAACTCCAAAGTGTTCCCCTTATGGTGAAAGCCCTCACGGGAAGAATCTTTGTGGATTGAGTTATCCTAGAAGAATGGTTGGAGGACCCATGCTTGTACGTGTAATAATGAGATGAATATAAAGGAAATTGTTGGTGAAACTATCCTAGATGGATAGTTCTTGTCATGCCATTTCTGGTGGTATGTGGAATGTCACATAACTCCTCATGGTTTGAGAGTTATGGCCTTACGAAGATGAAGGACCCCCACATGAAGGCTTGAGCCCCCCAAGGTCAAAGAAGTCAAAGTGACCTAAAAGAAGAAATCATTATTTAAATGATAAAGTAAAGTGACAAAGTCAAGGTGGATTATTTAAATAATAAATATAATTGACAAAATCAAGAAATGATAAAGTAAGGTGACAAAATCAAGAAGGAATATTTAAATGATAAAGTATTGGAGAACTTTTTATTTATGGAAAGTGGTTAACCCTAAAATAAGGAAAATAGGTTAAGTGATCTAGAAATGGGTTAATATTATGTAAATGATAAAGTAAAGTGACAAAGAAAAGGTGTATTATTTCAATAATAAAGAGAAGTGACAAAATCAAGAAATGATAAAGTAAGGTGACAAAATCAAGAAGGAATATTTAAATGATAAAGTATTGGAGAACGTTCTATTTATGGAAAGTGGTTAACCCTAAAATAAGGAAAATAGGTTAAGTGACCTATAAATGGGTTAAGTGACCTAAAAAAGGGTTAAGTTACCTAGAGGATGAAAGTATAAATAAGATAGAAATGGTCTCTTGTAGATCATCCTTTTTGTGGATCAATGGTGAGCTTCTTGGGAGAATATCTTTTGGAGTATTGATGGAGAACTTCTTCTGAGAGCTTCTTGAGAATTTTTGTTGTGGAACACTTGATAATATGGAATATATATAGGTGAATGAGTTAACCAAATGATATATAAGCTTAATTTTAGAGGGAATGTGAAGAAAAGAGGGTCGGAATTCAAGGGAGGATAAATGTTTTTCATGATGCTTTCTAAGGTATGTTATTTACAGGTCATCTCACCATTTTCAAAATAAATTGTTTTCTATAATGATTATGAACATGATATTGATATTCCATTACATAAAAATATCCAAGTATATGTGGTAAAAAATTCATCTTGTGGGTCATTTCATTTTTGGAAATACACTCCGTGGAATACAGGGTTTGTGGCTAGTCCTAAAACTGGTCTAAAATAGGTGTTTCAGGTAAAAACATCATAAATTATTTATAAAAGATACAAATTTCATGAGACCAATTGTGTTTGTTATATTATAGTCTATAGTATTTTTTGTAATAGTTTCATATCGATTCAACAAATATTCCATGTGGGGCACGCTTTACAAGGTCGCTCTCTAGAAGAAGCCATAATTCAACAAGGTATGTCGTTTTTTCTATAACTCCTTTTGTAAGAGGTTCCAAGTAGTGAAACCTGGAGGAATTAAATTAAAAACACTAAAGAACATTGTGTATCATTTTCAGATCTTTAATCATTACAGGTACAAAGTTATGTTTATTTCAAGTTAGGGTTTTTGACTAATCCAAAACTAGTCATGGTTGAGACAAACAGTTGATGAGTTGACACATAAATGAGGTGTATAGTTGATGATTTTGGTACATATTGATGAGTCATTGTTGATGATTAGTTGAAACATGATTGGTATATACTTGGTACATGGTTGGATGCACTTGTTTATGGTACAGGTTGATTACAGGTTGTTTGGCACAGGTTGGTGCATGGTTGATGCACTTGTTTATGGTACAGATTGATATATGTTGAGGATTTTTGCCTCATATCAGTTGGTGTTGAGGGTTTAAGATGATTATTGAATTATATATATGGTGCTCTTGTAGAGTTGTACTCTATTCATTTGTTGCTTAAAAACCCCAAGGATTGTAGTATGTAATAAAAAGAAAATTGTACATACATCTTGTGTTCTTTGTGTTCCTTATGGGATGAATTGTTGATGATATATTGTTGATATATGTTGTTGATATGTGTTGGCATTTAACTAGTTATAAATGAAATCAATGAGTAATGAGTTAATGGTGATTGTCAACTTAGGAGTTTTGAGAAAAAGATCCCTACACTATTCACCCCCCCCCTCTCAGTGTAGTCGGTGTGTCCAACAATTGGTATCAGAGCAGACCTTCACTACAAGCCTTAAAAAACTTTAATGAGATCCATAGACACACAAATGGATGATGAAATACCAATCCTTGATGAGGAAAACTATTCTAGTTGGAGAATAGAGATGAGAGTGTATTTGAAGACAATGGGAGCAACTATTTGGAAGGAAACCATTGGTGGATCAGTTTCGTTGAAGAACAAGTCAAAATTTGAAGCTCAAAAGGAAGGAAATAAGAATGATGAATTGGCTCTCAAGACCATTCTTAGTTGACTCTCAAGTCCTATCAAAGAAAGAATGGGACAATGCACTTCTGCCAAGGATCTATGGCTAAAGCTAGAGGAGACATATCAAGAAAAGAAAGAAGATGTTGAAGACCACTCCGTCAAGATTATCAAAGGTAAAGAATCTCTAACTCTTGATTGCATATGTGATGATTTTGAAGGAATTTCAAATGAAGGAAAAAAATCATGTGATGATGTTGGCAAGAAGGAAGATATTGAATATATTTCAAATGAAGGTAAAGAATCTCCAAAGACTCTTGATTGCATTGATTCAAAATGTGATGATGTTGAATTTTTCTCAAGTGAAGAAGATGATCTAGAAACAATTTGTGTAAAGTTTGATGATAGTTATCCCATGGAAAGAATAGAAGAAAATCTATTATAACTTCAAAAGGAAATTGAAGAGAATTTATATAGATATAGAAGTGATCATTTTTATACACACTATAACTATATTTTGAATAACACTAAGAAGTTTCTTAGGAGGAATCAAAGGTACATCTTGAAATTAAAGGGAATGCTTAAAGAACAAGAAGAGAGATCTAAGACTCAATTAGAAGAAAAGGAAGAAGATATCACAATACTAAAGAACAAAAAATAACATATGAAGGTAGATGATGAGATTAACAAAAGTTTTGAAACTATTATTCATATCAAGACCCAAATTGAAGAAGCCAAAAGGGTAGAAGAACTATTAAAGAATCAAATTAATAAAAAGGAAGATTCATGTCATAAGTTAGAAGATGAAGTTGTTGACCTTAGAAAGAAGGTAGAGAAGTCAAACAAATTCTTGAATAGCTTAAGAATCTTGGATGAGATCTTGGAATGTCCAAAATCACCATATGATAAATTAGGTCTTGGATACAAAGGAGAAGATACACATGCTGAAGCAAGCACCTCAAAGAATCATAAGGTAAGTCCATCAAAGAAGGAAGACAATGGTGCAAAGAAACCATCTACACAAGGTAAAGAAAATTTCAAAAGAACAAAGCAAGGAAAACATCAAGAAGCTATCTTCGGGACACCAAAGCAAAGGTATGAAAGTATTTTTCATGGAAATTGTTATTCATGTAATGAATATGGTCACAAATCTTTTGAATGTAGAGCTTATGAAAGGAAATACAATGGAATATTCTATAACATCATAAGGTGTTGGATATGTGATCAAGTAGGAAATATTGTTTTTCATTGTAACACCATGAGATGCTACAACTGTAGTGGATTTGGCCACAAATCCCAGGAGTGTTGGAACACAAGAAGAAAGTCCATGATGAGGAATTCACATAGTATGGATAGAAGAAGGAATGAGGTAAGAAAGAGAGACATATTTGAAAACATGGATGCTTAGAGCTCAAGTTATGAGGAGCAGGGACATATACAGAAGTGGGCGAAGAAGATAGAGCATCCAAAACAGAATGAAAGACTGAAGGGAAGTTCAAAAGTGTCAGCTACTGAGGCATACGTGGCTGACAATGGTGACAGTAGCGTACATACATAGGATGACCTTGTATAGGTCCCGTACATATGTTATTTGTTGTGTAGCAGGCCATGTATATGTGGTAAAACCTTGGGAAAAAGGCAATGCACAGGGGTTGCATCTTGATATGATGGTATAACTCTATAATGAAGGGTATGACATGATTTATTGCAGGTTCTGACACTGTTTGTTGTAGGTTCTCATGATTCTATATTGGATTATGTAAGGTGATGATGTAAAATAAAATCTTGGGTGCATGGCACTAACCCATGAGTATGGATTGATACATTTTCAATTGAGGAACAATGTTGGTTATGAAAGTGAAGTTATGGAACCTTAGTTATATGATATATCTTGAGAATGTATTGGAAATATTACTTGTTGGAAAGCTTGATGCATTTGGCATATGGATAGGCTACATATTGGGACATGTAGTTGGTGACTTGATGATCATGTTGTACATCATTTAGGAGTCATGGTTTGATTTATGTGTGATGCAAGATTGGTACATTTCTAGTAAATTAGTAGAGGCACCTACTAGCACGTTAATTGGCACATGTTTTATGGAGGATTGGGCATACATATATGGGATTCATAATTTTGTGGTATTGGTGCATGGTGGTGTACATGTTTTGGTACACTCATATATGGCATATTCTTGATGATACTACACCATTGGTACTAATTGATTAGAACAACAATTGGTATTTATTTGATACATGGTTATGGTACTTGGTTAATGATGGAGACATATCATGAGTGATATGACACATTGTTTGGCATATTGATAGATGCACATGTTGGCATGTTGATAGAGGCATATGATGGATAATATCTTTTGATACATTGTATGATTGATATACATAAGTGTTGTGCATGAGGAGCACACATTTTTGTACAGGATGTACTTGGTTGATATTTTGGTCATGATTATTTATTGACATATCTTTTGTTTCATGATGGTTAGTATGGCATGAGTTTGATGCATGAACAGGTCCAAGGATCGTTATATGGTAGATCATTGTTCATCGTGTAGAAAATATAAGGGGAGACATATCCTTAGGGGGAGTCATTCTTCTTCCCATGATTCTAGGAGGAGATATTTATCAGATGCATACCTAGAAAAGAGCCCTATATTTGAAGAAAGAGCACATAAGCATAATTTCAAGGGGAGTGATGGTCACATGGGGAGTATGTTCGATTTATTTTTAGCATTACATCAGAGTGATATCCCTTGTTCAAAAGGGGAGATATTATTCATAGGAAGATCAAAGGCACTCAGATAGGGGGAGTAGCCCCAAGGAAAGTTCAAGCAAGGGGAGAAACCCGAAGAGGAAAATGGCCCTTTGCCATTGATGTCAAAGAGGGAGAGATAGTCACATTGATGTGATTGATGATTATTGATTGGGAGAGATAGTCACATTTGGGAGATATAGTCACATTGACTATTGATGTAGAGCATGCCTTATCTACATGATTGACATCAATAATTGGTAATTTGTATTGACATCAATGTTGGTATTTCCATCAATGCCAAAGGGGGAGATTGTTGGATCATGTTGTCATTGATGCCAATGGTTTGATTGATTGATGTCAAGAGGATATTATTGGATCAATGGTTTGATTGATTGATGTCAAGTGATTGATTGATGATTGATGTAATCTAATATGTATTGTCCTTGATAAGAATGCATAGATGAAGATGGATCAATGAGTTGTCATTGATATGATGAAGATGGATCAATGAGTTGTCATTGATATGATGAAGATGGATCAATGAGTTGTCATTGATACAATATGCATAGTTGGATTGATCTTTTCATGGTTGATAAGGTGCACAAATGGATGAAATCCAAAGTGGTCCCCTTATGGTGAAAGCCCTCATGGGAAGACGTTTTGCGGATTGAGTTATCCTAGAAGAAAGGTTGTAGGACCCATGCTCTCATTATTGTATTATAATTATTGATAAGTTACACAAATGGATGAACTCCAAAGTGGTCCCCTTATGGTGAAAGCCCTCACATGAATATACTTTGTGGATTGAGTTATCCTAGAAGAATGGTTTGAGGACCCATGCTTGTATGTGGAATAATGAGATGAAGATCAAGGAAATTGTTGGTGAAACTATCCTATATGGATAGTGATTGACATGCCATTTCTGGTGGTATGTGGAATGTCACATAACTCCTCGTGGTTTGAGAGTTATGGCCTTACGAAGATGAAGGACCCCCACATGAAGGCTTGAAGCCCCCAAGGTCAAAGA
>JZKD02S2015608.1:233606-243872 GCA_000966675.3 Picea glauca
GGGGGATGGACCCCCCGGACCCTACAGAGGGGGTAGCCCCCCTCTGCACTCCCCCGCGTGGAAGAGTGTACATACTTATGGGGTGTAAATACTTCATGGGGTATAAACACGACTGAAAGAAAGGACCTCTGAATCAGGAAGATAATCAGGCTCCACAACCAATAGAAAAGTCACTGGATAGATTAATATAAATAGAGGATGTCTTGGCTCATTTGTTCACTCACGCTCACTCAGGAAAATAGAAACAATGTGCAAGTTTATAGGAGGAGAAACAACAACTGTAGTTGTACGATTTTATCTTGTTCAATCTTTCTGGTACTTTATCTTGTGCACTACCCTTGGAGAACGTGTGCTCTCTTGGTTATATGTTAGTTCTGGTGTGGCTTCCTTGAATCATTCTTTCTATCAAAGGTTAAGGTGCTCAGGGGTGGCTTTGTGCCTATGGTTCGGTGAAAATGGTGTAGCATTGTCTATGGTGAAACAAGCACAATATTCTAATAGGTTATGGTCCCACACCACCTTCGGAATAATCTAACCACTGAAAGGTAGATCCACAACTCTCCGTCAAGATTGTTTTAGCACAATTGAAGTTGTGTCTAGGGTTTATGATCTTGTAGTAGCAACAAACCCTAACCTAATTGTTCGAGAACTTTCAGTGAAGTGTTTGGAATAATACTTGGATATCCTAGTGCACCTTAACCGAACAAATCTCCTAGTACCCTCATCCATAAAAAATTTCAAAATTGATTTTTGTGGTCAAAGTTAAAATTTTAGAGTTTTTATCTTATTCTAATCATTGAAACTTTTTTATTCAATTTATAACCTCTTCTTGTCAAGATGGTGTCAAGTTTAAGATTAGAAGACAAGTTGAACGATACTACAAATTTCAAAGGTATGAACTTGTATATTCTTTTCAAGTTATATCATCCAGTAAAGCATGAGTGTGTTTGTAGGGGATGTACACGAGACCTTATCCAAGCAATGAATTCAATACATCCATATGAACAAGTGCACCCTCCCTAGCAATGAAGACTCCAGGTTTGATTATTTAAAAGAATGATATGTCTCTAGCTATTATGGAGTTATTAGTATCTTATGTTTCATATTCATCTATTGAAGTTATGATCATTATACTAACCCCTTGATACTAGAGATACACTTGTTGATATCCTCTCTAGGAGATATTCATGTTCTTATGTAAATTCTTATTGTTTATGAAATGAAGTTGATTTCCTTTAGGAGATGCTCTTGGTTACTATCCTAGACTCCAGGCATGATATCTTCCATGGAGATTTTGTTGTTCTTGTTTCTTGTTCCAGGAAGGTGATAAGAGATAAAAATGAGAGGGATTCATACTCAGAGGGAGTCATACTTAGAGGGATTCGGAACTAGAGGGAGTCAATGATCAATAATAATCCAACATAGTTTCGTGAAACTTTGCAGAATGCAAAGTGTCATGCAACAGATGAAAGCGTGGTCCAAGGATTCTCTTAGATAGAGGCAGTTGATTTTAGGGTTTGCGATGAAGGATCTTGACTAAATTGGAAGCGTGGTTGGCACCAGATGATATCTTCAGTGAGTATACTGAAGAGGTTTATCTTGATGGACAAGAATTCCATGGCCTTACCTATGATGACACATCTAAGGAAGTTGTGTGATGGGATAGTCATTTTCTTTGCATAGATCACCTTGTTCCAATATATGGTTGAGCCATGAACATATTATTGGGTTACAACACAACATGCAGGTACCTATGTTGTACAGATAGATAGAATTGATCTTCAATGATGAAGTATGGTTGTTGAGATATACCGTTTTTGAATTGGAAGTACATAATACAGATCTATCACCTGGGGTGTTACTTCAACTTGGGATTGAGCAAGATTTCCAAACAAGTAGGGAAGAGGATATCTATAGAACCCAGTCATATATCATATCTAGTGATGCAAGATATGAAGAAGGGTGGATTTTCAAGGGATATTGCAGGACTTCATCAAAGATATGGTGCAAGAAAGAGTAGTGAGGATCCATCACATATCCACAGATGATAAAATAGCTGACATTTTCACTAAGCCTCTATCTGGGACAAGCTTGGCAGGAATGAAAATGTTTCCCTGGGGGAGTGTTGATGATTGGAGCATCGCGATGATATTCCAACATTGATCAAATAGATCATGTGGGAATAGTCCCACATGTAATCTTCGATGGACTGAAGATTCGAGTTGCTACTAGATATCCTATGTGTGAATTGCATCGGTCCTTGAAACCTTCATGAGTAGGTGAGTAGTTAACTCACAAGTAGGTGAGTAGCCCCTATAATCATCGGATTGAATCTATCTCCACAAGAACTGGGCTGCAGACCAGGGGAGATAAGGAACATCTACATCCAAAGTAGATGTTCCTTGACATAGTCTTCGATGGATTTAAGACTCGAGGTGCTTGAGGTGAAATTCCACATATCCGATAGCATCGAGCTAAATGCATTCACGGAGTGATACTATGAGAGGATCAACATGAGGTGTTTGTGGATCCAATGTGGTCAGAATTATTGTCATGGGACAAGAACAACCTGAGGTTCTAGACACACGTGTCTGATAAAATTGAGCTGAATTCATTCACAGAGTGATCCTATGAGAGGATAAACTATGAGGTGAATGTGTCTTTCATGAGGTCACGATTCTTTTCATGGGACAAGAATGATCCGAGGTTCTATACACATGGTGGTGGATATGGATCATCAATATAGATAAATGAGGCTCATGGATATTTCGATATTGTCTATGACAAATGTTATAGAAAGATTTGCCTCACCCTATGCAATCTTGCACAAAGGGAATTTTTCCATTTCCCTGTGCAAACTTGAACTCTCTTTTTGAAAATCCCAAAGCTAAAAGAATCATTTTTCCACATATACAAGCCCTGCCTATATTACATCATGTGTATATGCAGTTTGCACCACTACAACCCATGTACATCAGGAAATGTGTCCAAAATTAAAAAATGGTGTCAAGTTTCCATGTCACGTCACGAGATCAATGATCCTTGGCCTTCCATATATTGGAAATGTTCTGAACTGGCCCTTCAGTTCCACTTGAAGGCTATAAATGGGCCAAATCTGACCTATGGAAAAGAGGATAAAGATTTCAACTCTGAGAGCAAAGTTACTCTGGAGAAATTATTCACTTCACATTGAGTCTGCATACCTTTGTCCTTTAAGTCTGAACACATTATTCAGCCCCCAAGCTCTTCCCTTATTGATTGAGAAATTCATTGTCTCTCTTATATGAGCTTGCCTTTGGTGCAGGATTGAAGTGGTGGAGGCCTAGCTATAAGGAACTTAGTTTCTTAGTTATGAATCGTGCTAACACAGAAGCTTGTAACTCATTCACTTCTGTTGATTATATCTTAATAGAAATACTCTTTTCTCGTCCAATTAATATCTCGCAAATATTTGAATTATTATTCCATGTGCGTATTTGTTATGAATGTTGATGGAATATTCTATAGAATGTGATAATATTATATATTATCACCATATTCTCGTGTTTCTTCGCTGTTGAGGACTAGTTGCAGGTATATTTCTTTGGTTCAAATGCTCAACGATGGACTTCATCAAACATCTAGATGAGGTAGGCCTTTTATCTTGTCTTGCCAGCATATTTGTTCATATAGCATACTTGAGATTAGAGTTGATTTCTGCAGTCATTTTCTTCTATTGTGGTTTACCCCTAGATATAGAGAGATTTTCCTCATAACAGAATTGGCGACCATACTGGGGATTGAATCTTTTTTGGGGTGGGGTTGGAGTGTTTTTCTCCTTAGATTTCTCTCGTTCATATTGATTTTTTTTTCATATGGTTGCTTGATAGCCTCTTTTCAATCTGAGTATGAGTTTCTTATCCTTCTCCTTAGCCTAGATGTGTTTTGACACATACACATGGGTTTTTTTCTTGACAGTCATGTACATACGTGTGTTGTACTTCTGCAAGTTGCGTACATACATGCTTTTTGCTTGAACAATCGCGTACATTAACCATTGTTTCTAGATTTCTAGGTTTGGTGGTTGTTGGGTAGGTTTTGATGATTGTCGAGTCTTCTTGGGTCTCTTTGGTGATTATTAAGTGTTTGTGCAATGACAAGAAACATGTCTTTGGTTGAATTTTTGGGCGATGCCTTTCTCATCATATTTTCCATTTTGATTGTCCTTCCACCTTAGGCTGGGTGTTTTTCTCCTTGATATCCTACTTGGGTTGTCTTTGTCTATATGTAGTAGAGTCTTTATATCAAGATGTTGTTCAGTCCTTCCATTATCATTCTCTTATATTGAAAATACAAAATTATTAGGCATTTTACATTGATTGGCATTTTGATCTCTAGAGTCTTTGTCATTTGTCTTAGTGCATGTAAAGAAAGATTGCATTTTATTTAGAATTGCATATTTGAATTGAAAATTGTATTTTTGAAAAGCATATCATATATTGGAAATTGAAGTTAGGAATTCGAATTGTATTCATATTCATTTATTTTACTTGTTGAGTAATAACATCACTAGTTTCATGATCTCACCTTTTGAGTAAGCAAGGCCATTAAAATTAACTCTATAATTTAAAATTGATTAGTAACAATTTTATTTCCTAGGGTGCACACATAACTTAGGACTTAGAGACTTGGAATAGGATTTTGTGAGTAAACTTCTCCAAGGCTATTAAATAAACATATGCGTTTGACTAAGGGAGTGGAGAAATCCATAGTATAATTGGTAATATCATGAGGCTTTGCTTACACTGGAGTTAAGCATGAGGTCGTGTGAGGTTGGTTGAAGGGATATCCCCTCAATACCTTCTTAGTTTCATATATATTTATGGGGATCTATTCGTATATGGGGATCTTTATGTTGGTCACTATAATTGCTTATTTAATTTAAGCAATCAAGTGCTACATAAATTGTCAACCCAGGGAAGTCTATTTATTTCAAACGTAAACCACGCACTATATATGCTCAATTCAAAAGCAACCTAGAGTTGTAGTAAAGGAAACTATATTAATCACACTTGCCTTGAATGAAGTGAAGTTCTAACTTGAATTACAGAAAAGAAATCTACCTATTGTAGAGATCAAAGTTTAAAGAAATGATTAATTGAAGAATCCTGGATTACATTAAAATAACAACAAGATACTGCAACAGAAAAGACCAACTATTCTGTAACCAGAGAACAAGACCCTATTCCCAAAGCAAGAATCTTCAGCACATGTTTCTGATCATCGCACTTCATGAACTTATTGCTTAACTGAAATAATGCACAATGAAAGATATCTATCTCCTAACAGAGAACATGACCCTAATTCCTTCCCAAAGAAGGAACCTTCAGCACCAGTCTCTGATTAGCACACTCATGGAAATAATTGAAGGCTAACTATTTCTAACAGAGAACAGAACTCTAATTCCTTCCCAAAGCAGCAACCTTCAGCACCAGTCTCTGATTAGCAATCTTTCATAAATTCATCACACAGGATAGCTAACTAAAATGATTAACAGTTACCCAAGCATGAACCACATGAAAACAATGTAACGTTCAGTAAAGAAGAGTTCTTAACAAGACAGAGTTCAATAGTGTTTCAGCAAAGAAAAAATCATTAAAGTAGTGTTTCAACAAAGAAGAATTCATTAAAGTAGTGTTTCAGCAAGACAAAAATTAATCAAGGCATAAACAGAGATCACACTAACACACTATAAAACTAACGGGTGAATCTTGTGAAGAAGGTGGGCCCTCCCTTCTCACAAGATTCCCCTGAAACGAAGAGGCTAGAGAAGGATGCTCAAAACAGTCTTTTATTCATCTATCAATGTATCATATTACAATCTGAAAATGAAGTACGTACTTCTCTGTAAACCCTTCTTAGTACCAAAAAATAGAGATCCTCTCGAATGATGATTTCCTCTTATTTAAATAGGAGAATCCCTTAGATACAATTGATCAAAAATTACAGGTGTATATCTAAGTCCTATTCTTAGTCAGATTGAATTTCTAAACTGGAATAGGATATCCTAGTCTCCCGCAACAAAAGGATATTATGAGTGCTGAGTGAGGTGTTGTTGTTACGACTGGAGTAACAGCTCTTTTTTTTGTATGCTTATTTCGGCATCGCAAATCGCGGGCTGTTTCAGCCACGAGATTTGCGTTCTGACTATTTCAGCACTTCTCAGGCAGTAGCGATGGTTGATGCTTGGCTCACGATGCAGCTGTTGTAGTCAATCTGTGTGAGTTGTTGTTTACCACGGACTGTGTAATGGCTTCCTCTGTGTTTCAACATCGTTGACCATGGACTGTGTAATAGCTTCCCCTGTGTTTCAACATCGTCGACCATGGACTATGTAACATCTTCCTCTGTGTTTCACCATCATTGACCATGGACTATGTAACAACTTTTGTGTTTCAGCATCGTCAACCATGGAATGTGTAACAACTTATGTGGGTTGTTGTTTCAGCAACAAGCATCAAATGCTAATCTGCAGTTTGAACTGTTTCAGAACTTATACATTTCAAATCAATGGTTAAGTACGAGAGTGATGTAAATTTATATGCAAAATAGATTAAACATATAGTAAAGAGAAGAGGCATTGTATACCTTTGGAAAGATAGGATAAAGTGATAATATGAGTTTAAATGTGAGTGAAACAAGAGTGTAATAGTGGAAGAAAGTATGGGAAAAAAGGTACATTGTGTGGTCCTAACATCCCCCCCAACTTAAAATGTTGCATGTCCTCAGGCAACTTCACTCTGAATCAGAGTCTGAATACCGTCTCTGAGCGTGCAAGTTACTCAAGCAGTATTTGTGGGAGGTACTGTCTGTTGGCGCTCTGAACCCTTGGACACGTTATAACCTTTGCCAAGCTGTTGTTTCTGTATTCTTAGGCAACTTATAATGGATTTGATATCTCTCTATTGGAAACTAGAGGATAGGAAAATAAAACCGGTACCCTATCAATCTTTTAGCACATTGTTGAACACACTGGATGTAGTTAGGTACCCTGGAGATTGCTATCTTGATATTAGTAGGGCTAAAAGGATTGTGTTCCTGTCTTTTCTCAGTGGATTGCTGCCAAAACAAGTTGTTTTCCTGGAGGGCAGAAATCTCTGTGGATCTGATGAAGTGTTGACAATCCTGAAGCATTGTTGATTGCAGTTGTTGAACGTGTTCAGTCATCTCGGGTTTCTTTAAAAATTGATAGTATTCTGTAACAAAGTGGCTGCATTTTGTGGTTCTGGTCTTATCCAGAGAAGGCAGTTATCTTCATTGTGTTTGGCAGCCAGGAAGTCATCTTGCCATATAATTTGATTGTGGAGAAAGGAGGTGAATGCCCGAAGCTGGATGTCCGCGAAAAGAGGATTAAGGTTCAGTTGCCTGTTCTCAGGGATGGCCTCATTATAAAAATATGCCTCACAGAGGAGGTGTTGATCCATAGCAGAGGCTTCTGCAAAAGTTTTGACAAAATCTATTGAATGTAGCACTGCATGGGGTCTACCTTCTGTGATTGATTTGATCTGAAACCATGTAAGTCGTTCCATAAGGAACAAGGAGTAATTGTAGGATGGTTTCCTTGCAGCCAATAGATTTTGTGCCAGGTCAAATATCAGGATCATTCTACCTTTTATCTCTTTATTTTGTTTCTTGAGGGCACGAGCTTCCTGGCGTGTCTTCTCCAAAGTTTCCCAATTTGAGTAGGTATGATTTATCCAGATTTGTCTATGGTCTTGTAGGCTTTTGGCCTGTGTAGCAGCATACTCCTTTTTCCATTTTTGTATTATTGCCTGCTCATCCCATGGATGAGTTTGTGTTTCAGCATTACAAGTAGTGGGCTGAGGTAAGGTCTGAGTAGATTGTTCCACAAAAGTGTGGATATTGATCTGGCTAGGAGGGGCAAATTCCTCAATAAGCACTGTTTGTACAGCTTTGTTAACAAAGCAGGGGTTTCAAATTTGACATTTGTTGCAGGGCAGGGATCAGTCTTAATCTTGGGAGGTCCTGCTGGTTCTTGTGTTTCAGCTGTAGCTGGTTCTTGTGTGACAGCTATAGTTGGTTCTTGTGTAACAACAAGTTCTTCTTCTTTGACTGCAAAAGTTGAAGGAGTAGGGGGAGCTCCTGGCATTGGGATTTGAATTACTTTGTATCCTTCTTGATAGTAGATGTCCCCACATTGACAACACATATATTCTTTACATGGATTCTCTGTTGTAGTTCCTTCTGACATGGTTTTTGTGCGAGCTAGGGTGTACAAATTAAGTTCCTTCTCATAGGCTTCCTTTGATGCAGCTAGCTCTTGCTTATAGGCTTCCAGTTGAGATTTAAAAAAATCATTTTCTTCTAAGACAGAGGCCATTGTTGGTTCTGGTTGAGGGGTGACTGGTTCTTGTGTAGCAGTCACAGCCGCACTAGCTAGTTCTTGTGGAGTAGCTACAGGATCGACAATTGCTTCTTGTGTTTCAACTTCTTGATGTAAGGAGAGTAATGTTGCAGCACCCTAGACCTCTGATTCCTGCATCTTAGTATCAATATCATCAGCTGGTTCTTATGTTTCAGTTGTAGTTGGTTCTTGTGTGGCAACTATGGCTAGTTCTTGTGTTTCAGCCACTGAATGAGTAGCCGGTTCTTCTGTTTCAGCTACTAAATGGGTAGCTGGTTCTTGTGTTTCAGCTACGAATTGGGTAGATGGTTCTTTTGTTTCAGCTACTGAATGGGTAGTTGGTTCTTGTGTTTCAGCTACTGAATGGGTAGCTGGTTCTTGTGTTTCAGCTACTGAATGGGTAGCTAGTTTTTGTGTTTCAGCTACGGAATCGGTAGCTGGTTCTTGTGTTTCAGCTACTTGATTTGAAACAGATGATGTCGCAACACCCTGGGCATCTGGTTCTTATGTTTCAGTGCCCATGGGTGGAATAGGCAAATATTCCGACATTTGGGAGGTTGGAGGTGTACGGGGTATTAGTCGGATGGGTTGGGGGTCCATGGCGGTGGTAGTAGTGGCTGCCCTTGTTGAGGCCCTTGTTCGTTTTCTTTGTAAAAAGGGTGGAAAGAAAGGAATTTGATTTCATTTTCATGGGATTTTTTCCTCAATGATGGGGCAGGGAGAATTGTCTGGCTCAGAATCATCACTAAGAATGTGAAGGGAAGGAGTGGATGATTCTGGTAAGGTGTGGGGCGGGCTTGGTATGGTAGGGGGGTTAATTGGACTGATTGGTTCTGTAGGCAGACTGTTAGGTATTTCTGGAGAGTCTAGAGGGTTTTGTCGTTGTTGTTCCTGAAGATTTTCAGGAATTTCAGCGGCTTCTTGGGGATCTATAGGTGGGTTGTTTAGTGGAAGGTTTTGTTGGGAAAAACTCTTTTGGATAAGCAGTTGGATCAGATGGTGATGGGTGAGTGAAAGGGCGAGATCTTTAGCCTTTTTACAGTAGTGTGACATATTTTTGAGACAACCGAGCAGATAATAAGGAATGTTCACCAATCTATTATGCCGTAAATGAGACAATAGAAGAAAATCGTACTGGTAGACTACCTGGTATCGGCCTTCACAGGTAAGGTAGTGTTTGACAAATTTTGCAACTTTCGGCCATGGGGGCGGCAATGAGCTAAGTTGGACACCCCGGCCTTTAAATTCAATTTGTTCCTCTGGCGAGAGGAAGTCCCGCTAGGCATTCAGGATGATATGTTTGTGGCTAAAAAGGCGAGTGCCATTAGTAGGGAGACCCGAAACATGCTCTATATCCTCTTCTATAACTGATATTCGAACCCCTTGAACAATGGAATGATCTCCCTGGAGATTTTGAGAAAATTGCAGAACCTGTTTTTGATCAAACCCCTGGAGTCTCTGAAAATAACTAAGCCATCCTGCCCGCAGAAAAATTTGATAGGCTTCTGGATACAATTCTAACAAGGCTGTCATGGCAGGTTCATACCGTATAACAGAGCCTCCCATAGCTACCAGCTCAGTAAAATACACCGTCAAAGAGTTGAGTAACAGCTTCTGTGTGGAGTAAGTTTTTCGAGTGAAGGCATGCGAATGGTGGTGAGACGAACGAAAGGATGGTAAATAGGAATGGTGGTGGTGAATTCGTTTGAAATGATGGTATAAAAATTTTGATATGTCCTTCCCCCCCCCCGTCAAGTGTGGCTAATAATGATTGCACTCGAGTGGTCATAATGATTTGGAATCTTCTCATTAACTATAGCTTAACTGTATTACATAAAATTTACATACCTCACCTTACCTTC
>JZKD02S2015608.1:245556-259772 GCA_000966675.3 Picea glauca
ATCATTTTTCATCAGTAACACAAACAGGGGAGAAGCTATTTTGGAAAAAAATTTGATAAATCTTCTGTAGTATCCAGCATGTCCTAGAAAACTTCTTACCTCTGTTTGGGTTTTGAGAGTAGGAAGATCATTAATGACTTGTATCTTGGATGGGTCTACCTGAATTCCCTGAGATGAGATAAAATGTCCAAGCACTATTCCTTCACTCATCATCATATGACATTTTTCTCTACTTAAGGAGAGTTGGGATTGTATGCATCGTTTGAGCACTTTCTCAAGGTTTTGTAGTGCTTCCTGAAAAGAAACACCATACAGAGTAAAGTCATCCATAAAGATTTCCATAGAGTCATTAATCATATCAGAAAAGATTCCTAAAACTGCTCTTTGGAAGGTTGTTGGTGCATTACATAGTCCAAATGGGAGAACTCTATAAGAAAAGGTTCCCCAAGGGCTAGTAAAAGTGGTTTTATCTTGATCTTGAGTTGCAATTTTGATCTGGTTATAGCCACTGAAACCATCTAAAAATGAGAAAAATTTCTTCCCTGACAAATTATCTAACACCTGATCAATGAATGGTAATGGAAAGTGATCTTTTTGAGTAGCTTTATTTAAGTCTCTATAATCCACACATACTCTCCATTTCCCATTTTTCTTAGGAACTATTAACAACGGGGACACCCATTCAATGTCTGATATAGGATATATAAACCCTGCATTGAGCAATTTTTGAAGTTCTTCTTTGAGGATTTCTCTTAAATTAGGGTTCATTCGTCGTTGAGATTAGCAGATCGATCAACAATCTTCCTTAATATATATTCGATGAGTACATAATTCGGGAGAAATTCCTTTCATATCTGTGTAATCCCATGTGAATGCCTCTTTATTTTCCATAAGTAACTTCATTAATTGTTGTGTTTCATCATCTGTCAGATTAGGGTTTATGTTCAGTGTTTTGCCAGGTTCAATTTCTACTGGTATGCTTTTAGAAGAGATGGTGTTAGATTTTTGAGGTGGGCTTTACGAGTTTAGGTTTTCTTGATTATCAGAATCCAACAGTGCAGTTAGTTGGTTATGAGTTTCTGGAGTCACATAGGAGAGTTCGCAAATAAAATTATTAATTACTTCATCCTTGGTGGAGTCTTTAAGGCTTAGAGCTTGTCTGATAGTCAAAAGGGGTTGAGTAAGTTGATCATCAAAATCTATCCATACAAAATTATCATTATTAATCAGGGGTGTAGTGTGAGGGTAGAGGGTAAGTTGTTTAGTTTCGTAACCGTTGGAAATTGTCATTGAACCTGATCTACAACTGATAAAAGCATCTGTTGTGGCTAGCCAAGGTCTGCCCAAAATTAGAGGGTGGCTGCCCAACTTTGTTTTGGGTTGTAGTACCACAAAGTCAGCTGGATAATTCCAGGATTCTACTGAGATACTGAGGTCTTCAATGACTCCTTCTAGTTTAATTGTGGATCGGTCAGCTAATTCTAGGATAGTTGGGGTGTCTCTGACTTCATTTTGCAGTTGTAGCAGTTGTAAGATTTCGAGAGTCATGATATTCATAGCGGCACCTAGGTCTACCAAGACTCGAGGGATTATCATTTTTCCAACTTGTACTGAAATGGTAGGGTGGCTGGGATCACCATATTTAACTGGGGGGGCTTTACCTGACATTAGTGCAGACAAGTCTCCCATAACATGGACTATGAGGGGATCCTTAATTTTCCTACCAGGATTTTTAACATACATGTCTCACATCATCTTGGCATAGATTGGTACGTCTCAGAGTGCTTGTAGTAAAGGAATTTTGACATACAAATTTTGTAATTCCCCTAGAAGATTGAAGGTTGGTGGCTCAGGCGTTTTAGTCAAAGCTAAATGCTCAGGAAATGGTGGTTTTGTTGTTTCAGCAGCATTGTTAGAGGATGATTGTACCTCTTCAGGTACACCATGCTTTTTTTTTTCCTCTTTATCAGAAGAGGTAACATCAGCTATGGTAGGTTTCACTATTCTCCCAGATCGTAAATGAATATCGTTGCATTGCGCAGGGAGAAGAGAAAGTGTAGGCTGGTTATGAATATCAATGCACTGCACAACTTTATTATTGGGGTTAGGGTTGGGTTGTACAGGTAGCTGGGGTCTCATTATTTGATTGTTTCGTGGAGTACCTGATGGTAAGGAGAGTGGTTGTAGAAATTGTGATTGAGGTAATTTATTTGGGAAGGGGAGTTTTTGTCCTCTCCAATTTGGATTCCATTGGTTTTGATATGGTTTTTTTTGTTGTGGAGGCCAAAGAGTCCACATTGATGGATCAACAAAGGGTGGGTTAGTTTTTTGCATGGGTGGTTAATTCATTTGATTAGGATATTGCATTTGATTGTAGGGGGGGTAACTCATTTGATTGAAAGAAGGATAATTATTACAACGATTAGAAGATGTAAATGGCATGTTAGGGTTCATACCTTGTCCCCACAGTTGCCATTGCCTTCTTTCTGTCAACAAATAGACAAATTTAGCTTCTTCGTTCATTGGTTGTAATGATTCCTTGATCCCTAGTAAAGATGGACATTGTTGAGTTTCATGATCTTTATCACAAATGGTGCAGATTGGCTTTTTGTCCAATGGACATTCCCTTCATGGGTGCTTGTCTCTGCATTGAGAACAAAATATGGACAGGGTTGCTTCTGCTTCTGCTTGCTTCTTTTGAATCTGCAGGGTGTCAATTTGTGAGACAAAAGAGCTTAAAATTTCATTTTTAAAACCTTCAAGTAAATTACCTATCTCAGCTCTTGTTGCTCCCCCACTGGATGATTTTTGGACTCTTGAAAATGTGGTGTCCTTGTTGTTTGATCTATTTCTTGAAGCTCCTCTGGAACATCTTTTGCATAAATTATCAATTTCATCGTATGATTCCTTAGATATGTCCCCTTTTCCAAGCATATTCAACATATCTAGACAGTCATCCCTTAATCCTTTTAATAATATAGTTTTGAGAATATAGTTACTTACATTGGGGTGACTGGATCTTTGTAGATTATACTGTAGCCTTTCTACAAAGTCCTCCAGATTTTCATCCTCTTTCTGCATCATTTTAAATAGCTCCTCCCTCTTTTCTCTTGTTCAGCAATAGTCCTAGTATTTATTCAGGAATTTATGTTTCATTTGGTCCCATGTTGTGATTACATGGCCTCCAAGACTCATGAACCATCTTAGTGCATTTCCTTTTAATGTTGTTGGAAATAGCTTTAACTTTTGAGCATTAGAAATGTAATCATAACTTCTGCATAATATGTCAAACTCAAAAAAGAATTCATCAGGATCTTCTGAAGACAAACCATGAAAATTAGGTAGTCTTGAAAGTGGAATGTTCTTCATGGGGGATACCCTTCTAGGAAGATCACCAATAGGAAATCCTAATGTAGAGAAAGAGTTTTCAGCATTTACCTCTCCTTCATGACCTGCCTGTTCTTCGTGATGCAATTCTTCATTGTACTCATCCATGTTTTCTTTTGTCTACTCCCCTGCTACACTTGCTCTGTCCTCAATGTTTCCTGTTGGTTTCTGGACTATCTCAGGACTCCAAACTTCTTTCCCTGTTTCAAAGTTTGCTTGAAATGAAGGTTGGGACTTTTGTTTCCGAAGGTTTGGTCATTGAACAACAGATTCAGACTTTGATATAATCTCGTCAATGTAAGTCTTTCTTCCTTCTCTTCCTATGCCCTTGCCACCTGTAGGGTCAGTATCTTTGGGGTCTCTGCGTCCTCTCATGCAATCTTTGTATCTAAAAAATCATAAGTGCTTTTGAAATCTATAATTACCTTCCCCGGCAAGGGCGCCAAAATGTTGGTCACTATAATTTCTTATTTAATTTAAACAATCAAGTGCTACATAAATTGTGAACTCAGGGAAGTCTGTTTATTTCAAAGGTAACCACGCACTATATATGGTCAATTTCAAAAGAAACCTAGAGTTGTAGTAAAGGAAACTATATTAATCACACTTGCCTTGAATGAACTGAAGTTCTAACTTGAATTATAGAAAAAAAAAAATCTACCTATTGCAGAGCTCAAAGTTTAAAGAAATGATTAATTGAAGAATCCTGGATTACATTAAAATAACAACAAGATACTGCAACAGAAAAGACCAACTATTATGTAACCAGAGAACATGACCCTATTCCCAAAGCAGGAATCTTCAACACCTGTTTCCGATCATCACACTTCATGAACTTATTGCTTAACTGAAATAATTCACACTGAAGGTTATCTATCTCCTAACAGAAAACAGGACCCTAATTCCTTCCCAAAGCAGGAACCTTCAGCACCAGTCTCTGATTAGCGCACTCATGGAAATAATTGAAGGCTAACTATTTCTAACATAGAACAGGACCCTAATTCCTTCCCAAAGCAGGAACCTTCAACACTAGTCTCTGATTAACAAGCTTTCATAAATTCATCACACAGGATAGCTAACTAAAATGATTAACAATTACCCAAGCATGAACCACATGAAAACAATGTAATGTTCAGTAAACCAGAGTTCTTAACAAGACAGAGTTCAGTAGTGTTTCAATAAAGCATAATTCATTAAAGTAGTGTTTCAGCAAGACAGAAATTAATCAAGGCATAAACAAAGATCATACTAACAAACTATAAAACTAACGGGTGAATCTTGTGAAGAAGGTGGGCCCTCCCTTCTCACAAGATTCCCCTGAAACGAAGAGGCTAGAGAAGGATGCTCAAAAAATTCTTTTATTCATCTATCAATGTATCATATTACAATCTAAAAATGAAGTACGTCCTTCTCTGTAAACCTTTCTTAGTACCAAAAACTGGAGATCCTCTCGAAAGATTATTTCCTCTTATTTAAAGAGGAGAATCCCTTCGATACAATTGATCAAAAATTACAGGTGTATATCTGAGTCCTATTCTTAGTCAGATCGACTTTCTAAACTGGAATAGGATATCCTAGTCTCCCACAATAGAATTATATTACGAGTGCTGAGTGAGGTGTTGTTGTTACGACTGGAGTAACAGCTCTTTGTTTTGTATGCTTGTTTCGGCATCGCAAATCGTGGGTTGTTTCAACCACGAGATTTGCGTTCTGACTGTTTTAGCACTTCTCAAGCAGCAGCGATGGTTGATGCTTGGCTCACGGTGCAGCTGTTGTAGTCAATCTATGTGAGTTTATTTTGACCACGGAATGTGTAATGACTTCCTTTGTGTTTCAACATCGTTGACCATGGACTATGTAACAACTTCCCCTGTGTTTCAGCATTGTCGACCATGGACTGTGTAACAACTTCCTCTGTGTTTCAACATCGTTGACCATGGACTGTGTAACAGCTTCTGTGTTTCAGCATCGTCGACCATGGACTATGTAACAGATTTTGTGGTTTGTTGTTTCAGCAACAAGCATCAAATGCTAATCTGCAGTTTGAACTGTTTCAGCACTTATACATTTCTAATCAATGGTTAGTTACAAGAGTGATGTAAATTTATATGCAAAACAGATTAAACATATAGTAAAGAGAAGAGACGTTGTATACCTTTGGAAAGATAGGATAAAGTGATAATATGAGTTTAAATGTGAGTGAAACAAGAGTGTAATAGTGGCAAAAAGTATCGGCAAAATGGTACATTGTGTGGTCCTAACACTTTTTAGTGCCCTTACCTTCGTGAGAGGCAATGCTTTCAAGGTTTTGGGCTTTGCTACCCTGCCCATATGGTGGACCTTACTTACGAATGTTCGCCTATGCATCGGTGATACCATGGTTGCTTATTTTCTTGACTTAGGTACCACATAGGTTACTTGCAGGGGTTATTCTGCAGGTACCCTGGGTCAAATAAGGGTCGGACAACACACAACCTTTATGAAGGATTACCTCTCTCAGGGGATATGACCGACTGGTTTTTAAGCCCATGAGAGCCCTTATAACTGATTATGTTTCCTTCAATATTTAGTAGTGAAATCTTAGGCCCCTCTTGGGTGAGGAATACCTACTTTATAAAGGGAGGTCCCTTTCAACCACTTTGTTATGTTTGTGTGCATGGTTGTCATTTGATTATTTTAGATGTGCTCTTTGATTATTAGTATACCTTTGAGATTTTATATCGTGATTTGATTTGTCATTATCATGGATAATGGAGTTCTTGTGACTCCCTCCTTTACTGCTAGCCCCCCCCACCCTCCCCCCCCCATGATGTTCACTCATTTCATGGGGATGAATCTGTCCTCTTTTCATAATGGTATGCAAAATTATGACACTCAGTCCATGCCTTGGGTCTCTAATCATTTTCCTATTGATATGCCAAACATGCCTTCACCCTTTCCATCCTCTCCCTGGCCCACATATGTGAATCCTAGTTTTGGATACGGGGGCACCATGGCCCCGTTTTCCACGTATTCATTTGATAGGAGTCATCTACCTCTATCAACTCTCACTGTGGGAGGTTGGAACCTCCCCTCTTACAGATCCATTCCTAGCCATTTTTTTTCAGGAGCTAGTACTCAAATGGGTGGTTATCCTACTTATTACACCCTATCAGTGTATCCTTCATCCACCATGCTAATTCCTACGAACACTTTTCCCATGGCCGGTCCACATATATATTTGGGTATTTCATACAAGGGGAATCAATTTTATGGTTCGGGCTACATATATCCTCACTTGAATAATCCTTATCATACTTTTGTCTCGTCATAGACAACTTATTCAATGATGATGGTTGTACAAACCTCTATGGATCAATTAGGCAGAGAATAATACCTTTCTGGATAAGGATAGGGTGTAAACCATGACCCTTCCTGGCCTGCAATGTCTCAAAACCAATATTCCCCAGGACCTTGGTCTCAAATGCCACAACTCACTATTGACCCTAATCCAGTCACATCCAGTCATACTGGAGCTCCATCACCAACCACTGCTAGTCATGTTGGAGATTGGTCAACGACCTCTACAAGTCATGTTGAAGACCCGCAACCATCTGTTGCTAGTCATGTTGGGGGAATCACCCTAGTCAACATGAGTCATATCGATATCACATCTCCAACTTCTGTACATCATGTGGGAGATGAACCTCCATCCTTTTCCAGTCACACTGAGAGCATGTCACCAACAATTATAAATGACATTGGGGGAATTCATATGATTGAGAAGCCTAAATGTGTCAGATGTAATCCCAAATTCCTTTGCAGGACTTAAGAAGGAAATCACCTTACTCGTTTGTGTCCTGCTACTGTCGGGATACTGGAAGTGTGGTTCTCACCTAGGGGCCCTTTGGGTTTTGAGGCATCTGTGGGTTCCCCACACTCTATTTCTCCTTTAATTGACATAGTAGTCATGCCGATGCAATCCTCACCTAAACACACCCCCATTTTTTAGGGTGATGCGTCTCCTGGCCTTGTCATCGTGCATCATATTCAAACAATGGTTGAAGAAGTGGTTGTACCGATGCAATTTCCGGTCAATCCAACATGTACCTTGGAGGGTGATGCATCCTTCAACCATGTCATTAGCATTTATGGTACTACACCCTCTAAATAAGAGAGAGTTTTACTCTCCCCGAGTACTCTCCCTTCAAGTCCTGAAGAAGTTACCTTTGCTTGGCATGGTCTTTTGGGGTATCCAATGCCTCCTGCTATGTCCTTTCAGGTAAGGGACATTATCCGATATATCATGGAGAAGGTAACCTCCTCTAGCATTTTATCCTCCTCGACTTGGAGAGATTTGGGTTTTCCCAAGCTTGTGTCGGTTATTCGTAAGATGTTGACCTTTCACAGAAGTCCATCATAGAAGCCTTGGCCTCCCCCATGACATGTCACCTAGAAAACTCTCAACGAGTCTGATTTAATCTATTTTCTGACTCATCTAAAAAGTGAAAAGATTGTCGAGTGAATTTGTCCCTTTCACACTCATTAATTGGATTTGAAATGTCACGAGTCTTGGTTAATCTCTTTTCCAACTCATTTTCAAAAAGAGAAAAGATTGTCGAGTGAACTTGTTGCTTTAACACTCGTAAATTGGATTTGAAAGGATGTCTATTTGGTACAAGTTTATCCCTTTTTCAAACCAAATAGACTAAGATTATGAAAAGGGACATTTTTTGGCGTTAAGTTGTGATTGCATCTCATGCCCTTTCTTGCAATATTGAGCCTATTGTCAATTCTTACTTTTCATTATAAACCATTTTCCTCAACAATTTTTCATCCTCAACCAATCAAATCCTTGTTTATATCCCTAGAATCTTGGCACCCTATACACAGGAGGGAACATTCCCCTGAGTGTCCATCTCCCACATGCACCTCCTTGCATTAAGCATAGGTACGTTCCACTGTTGGAACTAGTTTTTCTTACTTGTGAAACTTGTTCTCTCCTATGTATCATAGCATTCAATTGACTATGAAAAAACAAAAAAATACAGGCAGGAAGGGAGTATTATCTTATATCAACAACAGTCATTTCACCTTTGAACATAACACAAATTTTTTGAGTCCACTTGTCATCATAATTTTGGGTTTAGCATGACCTTAGGAAGTGAGCTCATTACAGAGATTTTACGCCCCCGACTCTTCCAGTCCCTATGGATAATTTGATTGATGCCTCCTGCATCTCATGGTTTCATCATTGAGTATGTGCTACCAGAGTCTTCCATATGTCTCATGCTCATGTTCAAAGGATGTCTATCAATCTGTGTTGGCCATTCCTCAGAACTCTTGACTTTGCATGTCAGTCATACCCTCAATTTGTCTCAGAATCACATGAATTTGTAGTCTTATTGCGCACCTAGTCCTACTTTCCTCATTGGTAGGTAACCTTGAACCCAACAGTTGACATTTCATCATTGGTCATTGACTAGGTGGTTTCCCTTGTGTTCGACAGAAATACATATATTCACACATTGGGATTCATGTAGTGTCTTGGATGCCATTAGACTTATTGGTGGTTTCCTCTCCTTTGTCAAAATGTTTCCTCATTGGCTACTATTCATAGGGTATTTTTCATGTACTGCTTACACATGGCACATGCGAAATACGCACAAGGTCATTGGTTCATGAACATGTTCTTCGTCCGATTTCCTCCAAATCATCAAGCTCCTTCTTTATACCTCATGTTGAATGATGAGAGATTCCTTAATCCTCTCCTTTCAGCGGGTCTCCTTCCATCGAATTCAACTCATCTATTCTGGAGATGAGACCTAGAGTCCTATGAGTACCTAGAGGCTTGGAGTCATTAGTGCCAGGTTATCTTGCCATCGATAGTTGAGAATACATCAATGTCTCCTAATCGATGGATTCTTCAAGTGTTCGACCCCGACTCCTTTAGTCACACTTGTAAGAATGTACTCAGTGCCTTGATACCTAATTTCATCATCGATAGGTTGTCTCATGTTTGTTAATGGTATACCTCAATGATCGGTAATCAAATGAAGCCTCATTGTGTTCAACCTCAACTCCTTTATTCACATGATGTAGACTTCACCTTTGGATGATTTTGTAGAAGACTTGAAGACATCATTTTATAGTCGCAACTTTCCTAAGTTGTTACTACCTTTTTATTGGACCAGTACCTGTGTGACTTCAGTGATCATGGGAGATCAGATTGTACCCCATTGTATACAGATATATTCAAATTGATTTCGAGACTGGTTTTACTCGGCCTTGTTCGTGACTATGACATCCCTTGGCATGCAACCACCTTTGTATTGCCTATTCATGGCCATGGACAATTGTTTTGTATATTTTCACATGGATATGCAGTGTAATTCAAATTGGCATCCATGTAGGAAAAGTCAAGATAGATTGTAATGAGAAACTAGTTCTTCCAGCTGGGTCCCCATTACACCAATTCTAGGTTTTATAATGTATTTCGGCCATCACAAATACTCCTATGACCTCACACATTAGGGAGAATATATTATAGCAAGATTTTCCTCACCCTATGCAATCTTGCACAGAGGGACTTTTTCCATTTCCCTATGTAGACTTGAAGTCCCTTTTTGCAAATACGAGAGCTTAAAACATCATTTTTTCACATATACGATCCATGCCTATATTACAACATGTGTATACATAGGTTGCACCACTACAACCGATGTACATTGGGAAATGTGCCCAAAATTAAAAAATGGTATCGGGTTTCCATGTCACAACATGAGATAACTGATCCTTTTCCTTCCATATACTGGAAACGTTCTGACTTGGCCCTTCAGTTCCACTTGAAAGATATAAATGGGCTAAATCCATGCTATGGAAAAGAGGAGAAAGAATTAAACTTTGAGAGGAAAGTTACTCTAGAGAAATTATTCACTTCACATTGAGTTTGCATCCCTTTGTCCTTTAAGTCTCAACACATTGTTCAGCCCCCAAGCTCTTCCCTTATTGATTGAGAAATTCATTGTCTCTCTTATATGAGCTTGCCTTTGGTGCAGGATTGAAGTGGTGGAGGCCCAACTATAAGGAACTTAGTTTATCAGTTTCGAACCGTGCCGACATGAAAGTTTGTAACTCATTCACTTCTGTTGATTGTATCTTAAAAGAAATACTCTTTTCTTGTCCAATTAATATCTTGCAAATATTTGAATTATTATTCCATGGGATTATTTGTTATGCATGTTGATGGATTATGATATCGAATGTGCTAACATTATATATTATCACCATATGCTTTTGATTCTTGGTTGTTGAGGACTAGTTGCAGGTATATTTCTTTGGGTCAAGTGCTCAACGGTGGACTCCATCAAACATCTGGACGAGGTAGGCCTTTTATTTTGTCTTTCTATCATATTTGTTCATAAAGCATACTTGATATTATAGATAATTTCTACAGTCATTTCTGTCTGTTGTGGTTTGCCCCTAGTCATAGAGATGTTTTCCTCATAACAACAAAAGAATACCGAGAAAAAGTATGACGATATGTTTTGATGCCAAATAGATACTAGATTATGTTGATAGTGATGATGATACTCGTGACTTGATCTAAGATGATTCTACCTATAGAATGGTCTACAATACTATGTGAGTCTTTCTCATGCAATGTGAAGCTGGATAGATGTGTTTGAGACCATTAATACCTCCCTAGCTAAGAGGAAGTGATGATATTATGCTATCTACGGGAAGTATTAACCTCCATATGTAACCTTTGACTATATTATATTATTCTGGAAGCAAGAGAAACCCTAAACAGATGTGGGAAAACTATAGAAGACATGTCAGCTCAATAGAATATATAATATTAATGTATTATCCTTCAGGAAGACAAGTCGGCCTCATAGGAAAAAGATAAAAAAAAAATATGTTTGGATCATGTTTTCATTGATTCCAATGGTTTGATTGATTGATGTCATTGATTGATTTCAAGTGATTGATTGATGTCAAAGGATTGATTGATTGATGATTGATGTAATATAATATGTATTGTCCCTGCTGAGAATGCATAGATGAAGATGGATCAATGAGATGTCATTGATATGATGAAGATGGATCAATGAGTTGTCATTGATACTTGATGACGATGAATTGATTTGGTTTCATTGGTATATGATGCATTGTTGGAAAAATGTATAGCTGACTAATTATTGTCTTATCATGATGGATAAGGTGCACAAATGGATGAACTCCAAAGTGGTCCCCTTATGCTGAAAGCCCTCACGGGAAGACGCTTTGCGGATTGATTTATCCTAGAAGAATGGTTGGAGGACCCACGCTTTCATTATTGTCTTATCATGATTGATAAGGTGCACAAATGGATGAACTCCAAAGTGGTCCCCTTATGGTGAAAGCCCTCACGGGAAGATGCTTTGTGGATTGAGTTATCCTAGAAGAATGAACCCATGCTTGTATGTGGAATAATGAGATGAATGAAATTTAATTTATTAGGAAAACTATCCTATATGTATATTTCTTGTCATGCCATTTCCATTGGTATGTATAACTTCACATAACTCCTCACGGTTAGAGAGCTATGGCCATGAGAAGTTAGAGACCCCAGGTTTGGGTAATGGACCCAAGTTTGTTTGATGGGTAAAGGTATGCGTTATGATATATTTTTAGACAATATTATTCTATATGGATATACCAAGTCATTCCATTTCTGGTGGTATGTGGAACGTCACATAACTCCTCGCGGTTTTAGAGTTATGGCCTTACGAAGTTGGAGGACCCTCACATGTCATCTAGAAGTCCCAAAAGGTCAAAGTAGTCAAAGTAGTTTAAGGGTTTTTAAAAGGTAAATAATAAAGTGAAGTGATGAGTGTACTATAATTCAAAGTGAATAAAAAATAACTTATTTAAATAATAAATTTAATGGAGAAATTAGAAGTGGGTTAACCCTAAAATAAGGAAAGTGGGGACAAGCGACCTAGAAAATGTTTTTAAGGAAGCTACTTGGAGAGTATAAATGAGAGAGGCAAGCCTCTCTCATTTTAATGACACTTGAGAATATTGAATATATATATGTGTCTGAGGTAACTAAGGATATCTAAGCCGAAATTATGAGGAAAGGTGAAGAAAAGAAGGCCGAAATGCAAGGAAGGATAAATTCTTTTGATGGTGCTTTCTAAGGTATGTTATTTATAGGTCATCTCGCCATTTTCACTATAACTTTGTTTCTATAATGATTCAGACTGTGAAATTTCTACTCCATTGAGAAAACATATCCAAGTATCTGTGGTAAAATATTCAGCGTGTGGGTCGTTGTATTTTGGGATTTACACTCCGTGGAAAATAGGGTTTGTGGTTAGTCCTGAAACTAGTCAAAAAAAGGTGTTTCGGGTAAAAACATCATAACTTATTCATAATATATCCAAATTCAGTGAGACCAAATGTGTTGGTTAGGTTATAGGTTTTAGTATTTTTTTTTTAAATTTTCATATCAGTTCAATGTATATTTTGTGTGGGCCATGCTCTATAAGGCCGCTCTCTAGAATAAGACAGAATTCAACAAGGTATGTCCTTTTTGCTATAAAACATTTTCTGAGAGGTTCCAAGTAGTGCCACCTGGATTAATTGAAAAAAACACACTGAAGAACATTGTGTATCAGTTTCAAATATTTATTTATTACAGGTGCAAAGTTATGATTATTTCAAGTTGGGGTTGTTGACTAATCCAAAACTAGTCATGGTTGAGACAAGCAATTGATGAGTTGGCACATACATGAGGTGTATAGTTGATGATGTTTGTACATATTGATGAGTCATTGTTGATGATTATTTGACACATTATTGGTATATACTTGGTACATGGTTGGAGGCACTTGTTTATGGTACAAGTTGATTACAGGTTGTTTGGCACAAATTGGTGCATGGTTGATACACTTGTTTATGTTGATAGATTGATATATGTTGAGGATTGTTGCCTCATCTCAGTTGGCACCGAGAATGTAATCTGAGTCTTGCATATATATATGGTTCTCTTGTAGAGTTGTACTCTATTCAGTTGTTGCTAAAAAACCCCCGGATTGAAGTCCATAATAAAAACAAAAATTGTACATACATCTTATGTTCTTTGTGTTCCTTGTGGAGATGACTTTTTGATGATATGTTGTTGATATGTATTCACATCTAACTGATTATAAATGAAAAAAATGAGTAATGAGAAAATGTTGAATGTTAACTAAGGATTTTTTGGTTAAGAGGAAAGTTTTGGGAAAAGCATCCCCACACTCATTCACCCCCTCCTCTAAGTGTGGTAGGTGTGTCCGACAATTGGTATTAGAGTGGGCCTTCACTACAATCCTTAACAAGCTTGAAGGATATACATAGACACACAAATGGATGATGAAATACCAATCCTTGATGAGGAAAACTATTCTACTTGGAGAATAGAGATGAGAGTGTATTTGAAGACAATGGGAGAAACTATTTGGAAGACAACCATTGGTGGATCAGTTTTGTTGAAGAAGAAGTCAAAGTTTGCAGCTCAAAGGGAATGAACAAAGAATGATGCATTAGATCTCAAGACCATTCTTAGTGGAATTTCAAGCCCTATCAAAGAGAGCATGGGACAATGCACTTCTGCCAAGGATCTATGACTAAATCTAGAGGAGACATATCAAAAAAAGAAAGAATATGTTGAAGACCACAAAGGTAAAAAATCTCTAACTCTTGCTTTCATATGTGATGATTTTAAAGGAAAAGAATCATGTGATGATGTTGGCAAGAAGGAAGATATTGAAGATACTTCAAATGAAGGTAAAGAATCTCCAAAGACTCTTGATTGCATT
>JZKD02S2015608.1:286179-299492 GCA_000966675.3 Picea glauca
TACAAACAGATTTCCCTCAAGCAAGCCAAGAAGGATAATAAATTATCACCAAAGTACTATGGCCCTTATAAGGTGTTGCAAAAGATTGGTACTATGGAATACAAATTGGAGTTGCTTGCATATTTACGAGTACACCCAGTTTTCCATGTTTCATGCTTAAATAAGGTTATAGGAGACAAGATCCTAGTTCAAACTATATTTCTAGAACTTGACGAGGAAGGAAAAATCATATTGGATCTTGAAGCCATCACTGACACAAGAATTCGCCAGCTGAGGAATAGATCCATTTCAAAGTATCTCATTAAATGGAGGAAACTACCAGTTGAAGATTCCACTTGGGAAGATGAGTCTTTTATACAGAAGCATTCGTATTTATTCAAGCATTGTGAACAACAGTTGTCTCAAGGGGAGGGAAATGTTAATCCCTAATATTGGCTCATTACCCATTAATTGGGGCATATTACATTAGTAATGTTATTTTATTTATGTCGACTTTATTCCATTAGTTGTAATTATACCTCCTAGTCTCCTATATATACCAAGGAGACATTTTCATTTGGAATCATCTTGTACTTGAACATTTATGTGGGGTAGAAGGAGGTTCCCCCTCTAAGAGGCTTATTATCTGAAAGTCTCTCTCTTTCAAGGCGTTGAGTACATATTCTGAGGTTTTTCTATGTTGTATTGATGTTTGGTTCTTAACATCCTTTCCTTGGACATTGAGGATATTTACTTTCTGATGGGGTTATCCTATCATGGGTCACGTGTGACTCTGATAGGGGGTCGAGGTGGTGGCTTGCCGATGAGCAATTATATCCATCGACACTGTGAACCTGATGGTGAAAGGCGCAAAGGTAAAGTGGCTATCTGCGATGTGCAGGATCTGATTCTCAGAACCATCCTCTTTACCATTGCATGGATGGCAGGAAGTGCATTGCCACACATGGCGCTCTAGAGTTATCTTCAATATTCCATTGAATGTCTAGAACCTCAAGTATTCAATTGCTGCGACGGTGTGCTCCGCAGTATGAAGACACAACTCACTAAAATCAATAGAGGAGACCTAAAGAAGTTTGGGTATGGGTCCATTTTGGTGTCTTTATTCTTAGAAAGAGTCACTCATTTATGGCTACAAGTAGAGTGGGGAATACCAGCCTCACGAGACCCAAGAATGAAACAGTGGTGTGACCTTATGGCTCGACACATAGCAAGCCCCATTATCAATTATAATGATGCATTTTTTAACTGGTTAAGGCCCAAAATCTTGATGATTGATGATTATGCATATCCCGACCTGGAATTTCAGGGTGATACTGACTTAGCTCTCCCTGAGGGATTTCAGTGGGGAGATCTAGGTAAGAAAGGAATTTTATTCTTTAGAGTGTTTTGTGGTTTTTAGGATATTAGATGTTTTTTTTTTTTTGTTTTCGATCTATAGACTAATTAGAGACTTTTGACTATGCATATGTAGGGTTAGGTCAACCTCTGGGCACATCTTTTATTCAGAGGCAAGGAGAGGCAGGTGTGGTAGCAAGGTGGGATGACGACAACTATGAGGCGATGGAGCAGAATTTAGAAGGCTTGACGATAGGCATTCCTGACATGTCGATCGAGGAGGTCCCAAGGTGTTATCAACACCATACTGTAGGCATGTCGGAATCACTTAGTTGGTTACATCGCAGGGTAGCTCATGAAGTAGTGTGCTATTGTGAGAAGCACCCATGATGCTATTTCTAGTGGCATCCGTGATGCTATTTTGTAGGAGCCATGGGCTCTATTTTTTGATATTTTGGTCCTTGGATGGAAAACACTTTTTGTAAAACATTTTCATTATATATATACATGAGGCTTCTACCGACTTACTCTTCTTTTTTATACAATGAATAATGTGTGACTAGATTTATAAATGTATCAAATGTCTGTCTAACACATAATTAGATAGAGCATCATTTAATGTATTTATACATCTAGGAATGTGTTGGTATTCAATATAATCAAAATAACGTTGCAAGAGGCGAATTCGTAAATATACCTGTAACAAAGTAAGACTTCGTATAGTGTAGACATTACTTAACTGGAGCACTACTAGCTACAAATCAAGTCATACAATGAAGTGATGAATCCCAAGTGAGATAGAATTGGTCAATAGTTCAATGACTGATCTATATTCTGCAATAGTATTGGTTACACAACTGAGGAAAACACCTTGTAAACTGATAAGTTCATTTGTGGGTGCATATATTTCCTAAACAGTAGAAGCTAGGTTCTGAGTACTATGACTAGCACCATTGGCGAAACCAATATAGGGTAGAGAAGATGTCGACATCTGGAAACCAAGCACAATGCAAGGTAAGAAATTGGGGTCAAAACCAAATAATGAAAAACACAAAAAAATAACACACAATAGTAGGATACAGTAAAAGTACAAGCACTCATGCAAAGACAGTCTAAGCATAGTACTTCTTCAAGTAAAGCCCATTTTGGGGTTCACTCAAAGGAACACCATCATAATCTACTAACTTGTAAGCTCCCTTCTCTAACACTCCTTTGACGATATATGGACCACGCCACATAGCTTCGAATTTTCTGGCTCCTAGTAGATCATGATCTTGTTCATAGAGGAGAACTAGATCTCCCTCAGAGAAACCATGCGTCTTGACATGCTTGTCATATTGGGACTTTACGCATTTCTTCTAGGTTTCAATAACTAGGGTGGCATCATGACGGGTCGCATCTAATTGCATAAGATACAATAGACGTTCCTCTTCGGCAGAGGTGTTTGGGAGAAGTTCAACAGCTAGCTTCAAATATGGTATTTCACATTCAATCAGGAGAACGGATTCAATGCTGTAGACTAGTTGAAAGGGGGTAAATCCCATAGCAGACGTAACAGATGGCCGATAGGCCCATAATTCCAAAAAAAACATCATGTGCCAGCTGGTCTTATGGATTCCTATTATTCGACGAAGCATAGTAATAATAATTTTACTTATTCCTTCAACTTGGTCATTGGCTTGTGGATAGTAGGGGGTTGAGTTTTCATGCCGAATACCCAACTTGTCGGTAAGTTCAGACATCATAATTTTTTGAAAATTATTACCATGATCAGTAACGATAGCTTGTAGGATCCGGAATCGAGTAATAATATGATCAAATATGAAAAGCACTACATTTTCCCCGGTATTTTCAAAAGTAGGCATCGCCTCATCCCATTTCGTGAAATAATCCATGACTACGATAATGTATCCATGCCCCTGGACTGAGTGAGGGTTACATGTCATGAAATCAATACCCCATTTTGTGAAATGTCCGATGGAAACTACAAGGTGTAAGGGAGCGGGATGTGATATTATTTTATTATTGTATGTTTGGCAAGCATGGCATTTTTGGATAGCGGTAATACAATCTTTAAATAAAGAAGGCCAAAAATACACTTCTTGTAAGATCTTTTGGGCAGTAGCATACCCAAACATGTGACCACCCCATGCTCCAGATTGGAATTCATTCAAATCTTTTGCAGCCTCGTCATAGGTGAGACATCATCAAAAAATGGAGTCAACCCTACGACAATAAAGAGTGTCACCGAGGATGATATATTGACGAGCTTGATATCGTATACGATGACGATCAACGCTAGATAGATCGGGGTGAAAATTTTGAGTCTAGAGATATATAATGATATCTCCATACCAAAGGTTATCAAAATTGATCAGAAAAAGAGATTTGTTGGGTAAAGAATCTACTAGTATGTTTTTTGTCTCAGTGCAGGGAAGGTCACACATCAGTTTGAAAAACACCAAAGATTTCTTAGAATTAGCACGTTCGAATTCTAAGAAAAACTCTTGGAGAATCACTATCCATTTAGAGTAATTTCCCCCTAGCAATTGGCGCATAAGAATGTGTTGCATGGGGTTGCAATTGAAAATTACAGTGGTCTTGCGTAATAAGATGTAGTGACGGAAACGTTGGACAACTTGAACGACTGCCAAGGCTTGTTTTTCAACATGTAAATATTTGGTTTCGGTGGTCATGAGACTCTGACTCAAATAATAGATGACATGTTCATCGTGTGAATCATATTCTTGGATGAGAACCATGGCGATGGTAGAGTCCGAAGAAGCTAGATAAAGGAAGTAATCTCGACTATAATTGGGTGGCAAATGTAACGGGGTACAGGTTAGATTCAGTTTCAAAGATTTGAAATATTTGTTGGCAGTGGAATCCCATATGAACTCGGAACCTTTCTTTAGAAGTTAAGTAAATCTGAGCGTTAATTGAGCATAGTTTGGGATGCAACAACATAAAAAAATTTCCTTCCCTTGAAAACTTTGAATTTGGCGAAGTGAAGAAGGAGGAGGGAGATTGAGGATCGCCTTGACCTTCAAAGGATCGACCCTGATCCCCTGGCATGAAACAATAAAACCTAGGAGTCAGCTGGAATCCACAAAGAAAACACATTTGTGTGGGTTTAAGCGTATACAATAGAATCGACAATGAAGGAAAATGTCTCGGAGGTGTGTCGGATGGTCACTACAATGCATGGAATGTGCCGGTAGGTCATCTAGATATGGTTGTACAATTTGCTTTATGTCATGAAAAGCATAAGACCGACATTGTCTAAATCAAAGGGTAGTTTTCGGTAGGCAAGGGTTCCCCAAGGAAAAATAAAAGTGGTTTTTTGTTGATCCGTAGGCAAGATGCTTATTTGATTATAGCCAGAGAAACTGTCCATTAAAGAGAAGATTTCACTCCTGTCACAATCGTCGATGATCTAGTCAACAAAATGGGTGGGAAAGTTGTCCTTAGGACAAGCTTGATTTATATCCCTATAATCGACGTAGACACAAATCGTACCTTGTTTCTTGTTAACCAGAATGATATTGGATACCCAATCAGTTAAATCCATAGAATAAATAAAGCCATCTTTAAGACGTTTTTCGACTTCAAGCTTAATAGTAGCTGCTTTACGGGGGTCGACTAGATGAAGTCTCTGCCATACAGGTCCAGTTCCTGGGGACACCTTAATTTCGTGTATAACAATATAAGGGTCAATACCCGACATTTCTTCATATCTCCAAGTGAAGATGTCACTAAACTCTTGGAAAAGTGATTTATATGCGACAACCTCATCAGTGGAGAACGAATCTCTAATGTGAACATTTTCAACAACTCTAGTTTTAATGGATATGTCGAGGGGGATGGTGGACGAAAAATTAATTAAGTTACCTTCATATAACATGTCATGTGATGACTCGGGAACAGAGGAAATGACAACAACGGTCGATGGAGTCGACATCCATTGGTAACTCTCAATGCTATGTTGTTCGAGGAAGATAATGGAATGATGATCTCCATCATCCCAAAGGGTGTCTTCCATCGACATAAATGACATAATCATCTTGTTCATGGGAAAAATAACATGAAATGGGTCAGGAGACAAATCACCAAGAGAGAGGGTAGAAGGGGTTGTAGATTGAATGGCTCGATAGGTGGATTCAACTAGACTTAAAGGCATTTGGTTGTCGTTGCGAGGATAATCACCAGGTTCGGGTATTATCCATGGGTCTGAAGATGTGTGAGTTTAGCGAACCGAGGTGGAAATCATGTTGATCGAGGCAAACAAATGAGGTAGAACATCAGGAGGTGGGATCAGGAACGTGCCCATCAGAGTGGAATCTTTAAGTAGGCCCACACCAATGTTCTCATACCCAGGAGGTGTCTTCGCGATAAAAGGTATGTTGCTAGTATGGGCGTCAGAGTTGAAAAAATCTAGCTGGTCAATAGTGATGAACTTTCCCTGATGTGGAAAATGTACAATGCGGAAAAGGGTAGACACAACGGAATGCATCATGTCAATCAAGCTACGACAAAGTAAGAGGTTATAATAGAGAGGTGCATCAAAGACCTCAACTTCAACATTGACCGATTTTCCTTCCAACGTAATAGACAACGAAGGAAGTACACCATAGGGTTTAAAGATAAAGCCATTGAATGCTTTAAGCATGCTATGTGATTCAGTAAGAGGAGGAGAGTTGATGGATTTCCAATAGGCAATAGACATTACAAACGTGGAGGCACCCTCATCAATAATAGTCCTACAGATGTTCTTGTCAGAGACAACAACTTGTATTTGGAATGATAGTTGAGGGGGGAGTCTCGGGATGTGATCTTCGAGTTCAAAAATTATCAAATTTGTATCCATAGGATCAATTACACTGATAACCTTTAGAAATTCCTTTCGTTGAGTAGGGCAACTTTGGAGGACTTCGAGAGATGACATCACAGAAGGTGCTTGCACCAGATCTTCTACAATACTGTAGTTTTGAGCAGCACATGCATGAGGGTTGAAGGAGGACTTTCGAACAACACCCTTTGGGGGAGGGCGAAGAACTGTATCAAGACTCTGTCGTTCGATATGAAGAGGATCATTTGGAGGTGAATTTGAAGGAGGTTGTTGAACAAATTAAGGTGGTATATCATCAACCTTCTCTTTTGAGGAAGAATAATCTTTGGCTTGAGTGGTCAGTGTAACACTCTTCTTTCTGGAATAACCAGTACACATGAGTATATAAGAAGTAGTGGAGGGAGAGGTTTGGTCATGGATGACCAGTTGGGCCTGCTATTGATAAGGGAAAGGTTGAGACAAAATGACAGGTGTGGGAGTTTTCGCGATCCCTTGGAGGAACTTAGTAACCTTGGCTCGTCTTGGAAACTCTTTCATATAGTGATCATCACCACAGATAAGGAAAGGGTATCAGGGTTTGTGCTTATCCTTATCATCAGCAGGTTGTGTTTTGGCCTTCTCAGACCGTGGGTTGTTTTTATCCTCCTTATTCTTACCCTTCCCTTTTTTAGATTTATTCTTTTCGGTTGCGGTAGATTGAATAGAGTTAACCTCAAAGGTTTTGTCGGTGGGATGAGTAGGAGACAAAGAATTTTGAACATTAGAAGAATTATAATTGGGGTTGGTGGGAGAGGCTTTCTTGTTTTGAGGTTGATCATGGAAAGTGCTAATCACACCATCAGCCACATGAGAAGTAGTAGGGGTAGTTGAGGTGGCGGTAGTAGAAGGGCGAGGTGCATGAGGGAGTAAGTCATAAAGAGTACATGTTTTTGAATAAACGAGGCTGAGGTACTGAGCACGACTGATAGCCTATTATTCGGTGACAACTCCACCCATGGAAATATCATGAGAAAATTCATTCATGAATGATTTCGTGAACCACTCTACCAATAACTGATCAGGAAGATCAAATTTGATCAAACGTCATCTTCATCTCCACTCATGAATGTGATCAGAGATGTGAGTGGCCTTAGTTTTCTTGAAGGAACTCAATATCTCGGTTCTTGTTTCATAACAGATCGGTAATTGGTAGTGGGTAAGGAAAGCCATGGCTAGGGTATTAAAGTCAGTGAAGAAACCTTGTGGTAGTTCTATATACCACTTGACAGCTGAACCCATGAGATTTCGTTGGAAGAGTCATAACCAAATGGAATCATCCATCAAAGAGTTGGATGAACACCAAAGGTGGAAAGTCACGACATGGTTGTTTAGATCCTCTCTCGGTTTACCGTCAAATTTTGGGATGTCGAACGGTAATTTGGTTGGTATAACGGACTAGTGGGGAGAATGTAGGATAGGATCATTCAATATCCTAGACAAATCAAGTAGATCCAAAGTGGCTAAAAAAGGTAATTGTCTATTCACAGGAGGATACTGGTGACTTTGGGGAGTGAGTCTCGTCGGTATACTAGTAGGACCATAAGTAGTTTGTATGTGAGGAAAAGGTCCTAATAGATTCATACGTGTGTGCAGAGGCATGTAACCCATAGGGTTGTACTGATGAGGAATGTTCCCTTGGGGAGGGACACTAGATTGAATTTTTGAACCCCAAATGGGATTGGAAGAATTGAGATGTGACTGGCCCGAACTAGGGGTTATAAAAGAGCTAACTTGAGGTTGTTTCACACCATATGATTATGGATTCCCTTGAATAAGACGATTCCAATACTAGTCCAATGATATAGGGTTGTTCTGTCCATATTGTGGATTATATCCTTCGAGTGGGGGTTGTCCTCCAGGTGAGGATGATGCCCCAATTTGGGTTTGACCTCCAAATTGAGTTTTCCCCCCTAGTTTATACTGTCCACTAGTAGGAATCTGATAATCATAAGTGAATAATGGAGTAGAAATTCCAAAGGTGGTAGAGCCATTGGGTCAGAATCCTCCTATAAAAGGTGGATAAGACCCTTTAGAGAGGAACTGAGATGGTATTAGAATAGAACTAAAAGCAACATTATACCCAAGAGGAGTAAAGACTCCAAAATCTCTGGATGGAACTTGGGTAAAAATGGGGATAGAAGCATTCAAGGCATTATACCCAAGAGGGAGTGATGGGATTTTTCTAGATGAACACGGTGTACCAATAGGAGGTTGGCTAGCCACTGTCTTCCCAGTGGGGATAATCGTAGTGTTTGGGACCATTGTGGAATGGGCTTGTTGAAGAGGGATAGTTGATCTAGGACCAACCTTTGAACAAGAGAAGAAATAACAAGTTGTACTATTAAAGTGATCTAAAGATATCGTAAATGTAGTAGATGCTTTGGGTGGTTCAGAAATGACAGGTGTATCATCTTCTACCTCTGAGCCGGGAGGGTTTTGTCTAGAAGCCAGAGTTTGAGATGTATCAGTGGTCCAAAAAGGATCCTCACTTTCAATGCCAGAAAGGATTCCAGCTGGTATTCCATAAGTGTTAACAACAAGTTCTCCGAACGATTTTAGTCGAAGAATACGTCTCTTGTATCCAGGAGGTAAGAAGAAAGCGTCCAAAGAATCAAAATTGATTCAAAAACTTTCTAAAGAGTCAGTTCTCTCTGCTTGTGAAGGTATGTGGTCCTGGATCTCACTTTGTTGAGGAGAGTCCTCTAGTGGACTAGGGAGAAAAGGTTCGAAAACTTCCAAATCTTCTTGAGGTATTCCTTGCATCCTACATGAATGACATGGAGGGTCAATGTTGGTCGAACCAAAAATTTTACGAAAAAAAATCTATGGCCAATTATGTAAACAAACAACACTCGCTAGTAGAATATAGGAATCAAAAACAAGAAAAAAAAACCATCTTGTTCTGAGGTCACTAGTTGGTGATGAAATCTAACATTTTGAAGTCAAGAAAAGAAGGGGTTGGGCTAGGGTGGAAAAGTTACGTTGACGACCTGCTTAACGGAATTACACCCTGGTGCAAGCTCCCACACATAATCGTGGGTATACCTTCGAAGGCGCCTGAGTGAGTTTTGCCAACATCGATTCCAGGTACCATGAAGACTTTCCCCTCCACATTCACCTCATGTAATACCCTAAGAAGATAGGAAACTAAGGCTACCAAAAACAACAATGATGCCTGGGGAGATAGTCGACAGTTTGATCCACGTGCAAGGGCAGGTTATCTAGCCCAAAATAAACTTGAGAGGCTTCCATTCATCATTGTGGGTATACCTTCAAGTGACCCCCATAATCCACGAAATCTTTACACTGATATCAACAAAGCAGGGTGAGTAACTCTGTCGATCTGAATGCGACCTCGGGTTTGACCCTTGTGTGAGAAGGGCTTCCCAGGACAAAATGTTGCAAATGGAATTTTGCACTCCCTATCACAAGATGCTATTTTGTGTTTTGTTATTTGGAGAGTGTGTCTCACTACCTATTCCAAAGCTCTAGCCTAGCCAATGTTGGTGTAAAAGAGCCCTAAAAAAAATTACTAGTTAAGTTTTAGATTTTCACAATATTTTTAAAGGTTGTTGTTACTCAAGAGGGAGACAGGAATGAAACCAATCTTGTGTAAGACCTTGACCCAATAATATGCAAATAGAAATGAATGATGCAAATTTTTGTTCAATAAATTCTATCTACAACAAGGAGAAGGTGTTTCCGGAATAATGTAAACTATGAAATATACTTCCTTTTTCTTTAAATGAACACGACTTCAAACAACCAATAAACAACCGAGTTATTCAATGTTCTCTTCTCTTAAATGCAATAAATTTTCTTATGTATAACTATTCAAAAGAATGGATAACTTCAAATCCTTACTTTCTAAGACCAGACCAAGGGCATGAAAGAGAAAGGACAAGTAATCCAAGAAAATGTATACCTTCAACAAGCACCCAATTCAAACTTTCAATGAAGACAAAAAAAATAAAATTACGAGAAAGTATTTCCTCAAATGCAAATGAAGAAACAACTTCTCAATCATCAAGCAATCCATAATACATAATCAATCCAAAACTTCAAATCCAATCCAAAAATTTTAATCGAACAAGCACTCAGATACAAGCTCAGAGATTATACCCTTGTTGTTAAAAATCAAAAATGAAAATTGAAAAATGGCTAAGAGAGGTGTTCGATCTCCAAAAAGCAATCAACAACGTGTTAGGCATGAGAAAACATTCAAACATTGGCTAAAACATTCCCCCCCAGCTGACTAAAGAAAACAACTGGGCATCAATAGAGGCCAAAACCCCACTCAAAAAATTCACAGACGCCATCGTAGGCTAGAAGCACATTATAGTGCGGAAATATAGAGTTTCCATAGGCTAGAAAAATACAGAGTGTGGAAAGTATGCACTGAAGCAAATATATAGGGTGCAAATATTGAATATTTCTGCAGGCTAGGTATAGGGTGTAGTGTGGACACGTCTGAAAATCAAGAAATTTTGAGAAAAAGGTAAAAAATCTCTATGAACTTTCAAACTCAGAGAGTCTTAATGGATCTACCACAGACTAAGAGACTGAATTTAGATAAAGAAGAGTAGGCAAAACCAAATTTCCAACAAAAAAACACAGTCAAGTCGTATCCCCAATGGATTCGCCAATTTTGTTATAGGATAAATCAGTAAATGTGGACATAAACTAATCTCCCTAGATCCACTTGGATTTAGAAAAAAACAGGACATGACATGACACTTCCCCTAAGTTATAATCATTGATCTAAGTGTCAAAGAAGGAATTGATGACTTACCTTTGATATCTCTTCCTTATATCTTTGGTGTTCCCACTTCGCTTCGGTGCTCTTGTGAAACTAGATCTGCAATGACACAAACCAACCAAAGTGAAAGCAACCATGATAGATTCAATGAAAACCCAGACACGTGATCAAGGAGTCATGTAATAAAATAAGAATAATTTTATGGGAAAGAAACATGCCACTGTATTATATTGAATAAAAGTGGAAGATACAACCAAAATGCCTTGATGTTGCAATTTCCCTTTTAGTGGTCCTTGTTATTGGATAAATCCGTAAGTGCAGACACGAACCGATCTCCCTAAATCCACCTGGATTTAGAACAAAGCAGGACATAATACTACTCTTTCCCTAGATCTAGCCTATTGAATGAACTAATAGATAAAGGAATATGGACATACCTTATGAACACTTTCCTAAGTCTCTATTTCTCCAAGCTCTACTTCGATGCTCTTGCTCCGTCCAGATCACGACAGAACAAACCAATCAAAGTAAAGACAGATTAATGTATTCAATAGCTAATCTATACATGTGATCAAGGAATCATGTAATAAAGTGACATCATATTTATGGGAAAGGGACATATTACTGTATTAATTAATTGAAAGAGAAACTTACAACCTGAGCCTTGATGTCGTAGGTCTCCTTTCGATGGCTTCTAGCTCTGACACACACACTTGCTCATGCATGAAGAAAATCAACCACTTGTGATGACCGTGCTGTAGTCTCTTGCTGCTGTAGCATCAGTTCTCCATACAGGCTTCTAACAATTCTCCAATCAATCTCTAGCTATCTTTCTTATGCTTAACCTTTTCAATGAGCCATCTTCTCAATATATAGAAAAAGATACATTAGTTACTTGGATAGTGAATGATCCCAATATATCTGGAAAGCCAGTATTTTGCCAACCATTCAAAAGCCAACTCATCCTTCTAGAAGATTCCCTTCTAGAAGGATTGAGAACTCATCCATTTTCCTTCTTTAAGACCACATTTGCACCCTAGCCTTGAGTACAGTGCGAGAAGTTCTCACCCCAGATGAGAGCAGACTGTGGGAATGAAGCATTCTCGCAGGAGAGTATATATGTAGCCTGCGAACTATCTTCAAAATATGATTTTCGGAAACTGATAAGTGTAACCTTTCTCAGGAAAATGTTTCTATGGAAGAGCTTGATATTTCATCATCATGACATTATAAAAACACCATGACAATGACCAAAATTGTGGATAACAGAATGCCCCCCAAAGTTTGAGAGTGGAATCAATGACAGTCGACGAACTTTGTAAGCTGCATGTGTGTGTCAAGAACCAAGAGTGCATCTAATCGGAAACCTGCAAACATCCAAGCATCAGCAGAATATAATATGTATCCCTTCTGAGGTAGGCATTCCCATAGTCAGATCACATATTGATGACATCATAAATAAAGATGATGGCCACCAATCATACACTGTGGATCCATGTAGTCATAGCATAGCCACCTGAATACACTGTGGATCTATGCGAGAAATTTAGTCAGGACGACATAGCCACGAAACATACACAGTGGATCTATGTGTCGCAAATAATACATACTCCATCGCAACCTGGATCACAAAGATAATATCCAGGGTCTTCAACTTCATCACCCAAAGTATGAGTCTGACCATGTGATTACATGAGTCGAAGTCGAACATGGCAGAAACCACTTGATTACCGATCATTAATGTAACCATTGACAAGTGCGAGGGAAATCACCATTGATGTCAATGACCCCCAAGGTACTGCAGTACAATCTATCGACTGTGAATAAATGATCTGATGTCGAACAATCGACAGAATCTTTCGATCAGGGGTCAATAATGTAAATCCACTGTCAAAAGCGAGGAAACTTGCCATTGAGGCATGCAAGCTCCAAGGTACTGAATGATTTCTAAGTCTCAATCCCGGATAATGTGCTGATGTCGACGGAACAAGACTCGTCACAGGAGGGCCTTGATGTATCCCCCATCAGTGACATGAAATGAGTAACAAAGTTTGAAAATGAAACAAAGCATGTGACAATTGAATTTTGGACACAGGGAAGGCCGACACGAAAGAATGGATAACTGCAGATGGCCGACTCAAAATAGAGGTTTCAGACAAACTTCTCTTGAACATATGAATGACACGATCAATGATTTGGCAGCATTGAATCAGATACGACATATGGAAAGACCTTGTTATCAAATCGAATGAGAGACAAATGGATTACCCAAACCGACTTCAGATGATGAATAAGGAGTGTCATGTTCAAGAGCGACTCTTACTGCCAATT
>JZKD02S2015608.1:311431-356278 GCA_000966675.3 Picea glauca
TTCCAAGAAAATGAAATGAAACAAAACAAAAGTATGAGAATGACCAATACTAATATTTACATTCACATTCAATGAAAGCATCACCTCATATTTTGGGACCATATGTGTTTTAAAATAAACTCATATATACAATATTTACAATGCGAATATATAAAATGCATATACATTATAAAGGACTGATATCTCCATCACAACATTCATCATAAAATGTAACGATACCATAAATAGAGAGATCAGGGAATGGGCCGCAAATAAAAGAGGGCTTTAAATTATCATTCCATAAAGCGTCAAAAATATTATGATAAACAAAACATCTTGTAACTCAATATTTTGATCAAAGTCTTTGAGAATACAATAATGTAGTATCCCGAATAGCTCTCTTGGAGTCTAAATAATAATAATGAGTCTTTAAATACAAAAGTAAATTCCTTTAAAGAAAACAAAAATGAGTTCACCCTTCGAAAAGGACTGGGTTTCTCTCCCATAGACCATAAAATGAAAAGAGCTAGAAGATCGAAAGAAGAACAACCAAGGATCAACCTAAATCCCATAGAATACCAAGAGGATAATGGCAAGATGAAAAATGATTGTAGCAAAAAAGGGACTGAGGAAAAATTGAAAGGATAGAGTTTATGTTCAAATCACTCCAATGGAAAAAATATCATCCTTTACTTTCTTTTGGTTGGATCCCTCATAGCTACATGTCACTATTGATGTGGCACAACTGCTCTAACCATTTCTTAATTTTCTGGTTCAGTAACTTCGAGTAATGCCTTGTTCAACCATTCCCCATTGTATTCTCTTAAAGGTACCATGATAATTTCATGTATAGTTTTAATCTCAAAGAGTTGGCTTTAAAATTCCCTTAAATATAGATCATATTAATGCAATGTGTCATCCATCTCACCATTTCTATTAATATACCGAACTAACCATATTTCAACTTCATCCTCATAAAATTCTATGGTTTCGGTAAATTCATTATCCCAAGCAACTTTTAGTTCTTTAATTTTTCTCATTAAAGAGTCTTTGGTTGAGATCATGGTATCCATCAATAGATTAGGACCATCTAATTCCTTGGTAAGACTAAAAATTTTAAGAAACGGATCACTCTTTCTATTCCTTAGGGCCCCAATTTCATTTATCATTTATATTAACTCTTTAATTCTCCTTAACCAACATGCATTAATCTGCTTCAAGTAGTAAGGGGAAGGAAGTTGTTGTTCCTTTCTCTGAGATTCATTTAAACTTGAGACTTTAGCCGAAAATGTGTTTAAGACTTCCTCGAAAAATCCTTCATCACTTTCCAAATCTTTGTTCAAATATTATTTGAAATTCTCTATTTTGGAGGAAGAGGTAGATATAATTTGGCAAGCTCCCAAATTTCCTGAATTATATTAGTCCTTTTTTGTATGGCATCACCAACATATTTTCTTACGACCTACAATACAATTAATGAACCTTTGTATTTCATACTTCTTTTGGGGATCTCCTCCAATTCAAGTATAGGTTGCATAGAACTTAAAGGTTTTGGAAACAATGTTGCTGGTACCAAACCAACTTCTAATTATTTAACCCTTTTCTTTAGTTCTAAATTCTCTCTTTCCATTTTGTCAATTGATTGTTTTAATGGATCTCCCGTAGCTCCATGAAAGTCTGCAATTTTATATGGTGCTACTCCATCCAAGTCAATCAAATATTTATATCGATCAAATGAATTTTTATTCTTGGTATTAACTTTTTCTGGAAATAATTTTTTGGTTTCACGATTGTAAGTCGTGTCGTGTAGAGTAACGGATTCCTCTTCAAATATCTCAGGATCATGAGTCATAATAGCATCATTTATTTATCTCATCTCTAACATCTTTTGCATAGACCATTCATTCTCTTCAATGATCTCATCCGTGTCCATCACATGGGGAATTTCCTAGACTTATGATTCATTTACTTCCATTGATGATACATTTCTTTTTCTTTTCATAACAGTGTATGTGGTATGTGTTTTTTCAAGGCCTTTCCTTGGTGGGTTTTTATCTCCACCATCATCTGAGCCTCCAAATAGTGTTTTTATGGTATCCGTTCCACTGGTTCTACTCTTCATTCTGGATTGAGTGCTTCTTTGAGACATTGTCGACAAGTTAGTGTTTTGATTTGTTGTTTCTCTGCCATGTTGTTTTTATATCTCATTTGTACTATTTACTTCTCCAAAATTGTTTGAATTTTGGTAGGCCACTAGTTACTGAAGGTGAAAATTATCTCTAACATCTTCTTGAAATTGTTCAACTTTAATGAAGTGTGAAGAATACCCTACTAACTGCATGTGTGTAGTGAATTTATTATCTGGGTCAAAACCTTCAACAAGTTTGGCTTCATTTAAACCCATCTGTTCATGATGTCCTTCCAACTCATTTAGGTGAGTTATATGTTTAACAATGCAATCGCCAATTTTCCATGGCATTGGTATAAAATGTATTTTTCTTTTTTCATGGAAGAAAAATACCCAAGTTTTGTATTTCCTGCATACTTCTCCAACAAAGAGTGTTGAAATTTGGTAGCTTGGAGGTACTTCCACATTGGAAACGCTCATCATGTGGAAGTGACCAAGCACACCTTCTCCTAGTGACTTTATAATATGTTTTTATAAAGTGATTTTATAAAGTTAGGTCTTTTAATTTTTTAATGTAAAAGTGACTTTATGATTTTATGGGTCACTTTAATGACTTAAGAGACATCAACAAATGATTAAGTCATGACCATTTATCTCATGAGGGAAAGATCTAATCTTGATCATCAATCTCATTGGAAGACCAAGGGTTAGGGTAGTTACATTTCTAAATTGCATAAAGACAACATTAGCAGAGAAGGGGGGTGCATACTTTGAGGAGAGAATAGTGGGAGGTGAAGGGTCACACATCCCAAGAGATCTTTGAGCATGGAGAAAGGAGAAGAACATCAGGCAAGGGAAGCACATATTTCCGGAGAGGAAGTGGGCACGCATACCAAGAAATTTGCAGTTTATATTGAACAAGACCATACAATAGCTAAAGGAATCTGTACTATACAGATTTGATAGATTTTACAGCTGAGGTATGGACTGAAATCATGGCTCTGATTACAAGGAAAAATGATGGTTTAAAATCTATGTTTTCCTTTACTTCTTGTACATAAAATCGTGCACTATGTTCAATAAATATAATGTTGAAGTCCAAGCTATATTGTTCAACATTATAACAGAAATTTAATGCAGTTTCATGGGCAGAGACTTGGCATGAATTTCTAGATTCTTTGGCACAATTTTCTAAGTGGAGAAAAGCCACATTTTCTGAGTTGGGTTCTGTTATATTCTTGTTGTAAATGGATATTGCTATCTCAGTATCTTTCTCTAGAGATTAATAAATAAATTTCCTTAGTTTGTCACTATTTTCCTGTGTTATTCTTCTTGGGGTTTTCCCCAGATAGTTTATGGTGCCTAAAGTGTATTTTTTCTACTGTTAGTATATGATTTCGTTGTTGATTTAGTTCCAGATCTATATTATTTAGTGTTTTTGCTCATTTAGTGCAGTTAGTATTGATTTTTCATGCTTGATTGTTGAGACTTAATTGGATGGTGAAATCTGAGTATGATATAGTGAGTTTTTGAACTATTTTCTTAACATGGTATCAGAGCAGGTGCTCTAAATTTCAGTTGGCAACATTTGGTACTTGGGAAAGCAAGTGATTTGCTGGTGTATTTTCTTGAAGAAGGCATAAAATGTTCTTTATCAGGAGGACAAAGATGACTTCCAACATTAGATTTGAAGATAGGTTGGAGGGGATCTCCAATTACCTGCAATGGAAGGTTAGAATCAACAGTGTTCTCAAGGAGAACAAATTATGGTTGTTTGTGAACACCATTGTGCATGTACCTGCTTTAGATCCCATATCTCTTGATGTTCATGAGGTGAGAGAAGCCAAGAATCAATGAATCATGTTGGATGAGGTCAAATACCATATTATTCCACACTTGGTTGAGAAGAAAAAAGCCAAAGAAATGTGGGATGCACTGAAAAGTCTGTATGAGGAAAAGAACAAGAACCAAAAAATGGCTCTCTGATACAAGCTCCATGGTGCTAGGATGGTCAAAGGAGAGAGTGTGGCCACCTACCTCACCCTGGTTGCACAAGTGAAGGACAAGTTGGAATTTGTTGGAGAATTCATCTATGACTCGGAGTTGGTGCAGATATCCCTGAAATGATTCAGCAAGGAGTGGGAGGTTTTCATCAAGTGTGTGGTGGGGAGAGAGAAGCTCCCTAACTGGAGAATATTATGGGATGATTTTATGTAGGAGGATATATGGGAGGGGTCTCATGTAAAGGAATTGGATGGTGTAGATGAAAAGAACGTTTCTCTTGTGGTAAAGGGAAATGAGAAGAAGAAGGACATGAGCAAGGTGGGATGTTTTGCATGTCACAACACTAGCCACTATGCTAGTCAATGTCTGAACAAGAAGAAGAAGAAATCAGAACCAAAGGTGTCAGCTTCAAGAGAGGTTGTAGAGTTTGTTGAGAGATATGAGAAGGAGTTCTCTCTCATGACGGGTCCCTTAGGGAGTGGGTTTCTAGTGTTTGAGGACATTGAGTCTTGGTTTGTGGACAGTGGAGCTTCTCGACACATGATTGGGTTGAGGTCAATTTTTCTCAATCTTACAGAGATAGACTCAGATTGTAGAGTAAATTGTGGAGTTGGCCGATAAATTTTAGTAAAGGCGGTTGGAAGGGTGAGATTCCAACTAGAGTTAGGAGGTCTTATAGAGGTTGCCAAGGTGTTAAATATTCCACAAATGACTGTTAATTTTATCTCAGTGTCATCTTTGGATGAGAGTGGATTTGGAGTTGTCTTCTACAGTGGACATGTGTTTTTATATCCTATAGGATCAACTGCTGACACAACAATAATGCTTGGTGTCAAGTATGAGGGCATGTACAGGTTGTTGGGTAGACCTATGTTGGGGTCCAGTGTATTTCTACACTCATATTCTATGTCGGAGAGTTGGCAACAATCACGGAAGAAAGGGTTAATACCAGGGACTCAGTCTTCTTCTGGGACTCTCAAAGAAATCAAAATGCATGAGATGACAAAGATGGATGCTCAGGAGAGTGTGCAGGCTCCTAGGAGCATGTCTTCAGTTTGTGGTACAATAGAGCTAGCAACAGAGGCTTCTAGTGTAGTGGGAGTAGTGGCTTCCTGTTCAGAGGGACCAGAGACTTCTAGTATAGAGGGAGCAACGATGACAGTTGATGATATGGAGATGGATTCTGGTGGTGATACCAGAAGTACCTCTCTCACTAAGAGGGAATGTTGAAATTTCTTATCTTGGAGGTACTTCTGCATTGGCAGTGCTAAGCATGCAGAAGTGACCAAGCACACCTTCTCATAGTGACTTTATAATATGCTTTTATAAAGTGATTTTATAAAGTTGGGACTTTTAATGTTTTAATGCAAAGGTGATGTTATGATGTTATGGGTCACTTTAATGACTTAAATGACCTCAAAAAATGATTAAGTCATGACCATTGATCTCATGAGGGAAAGATATAATCTTGACCGTTAATCTCATTGGAAGACCAAGGGTTAGGGTAATTACATTTCTAAATTGCATAAAGACAACATTATTGGAGAAGGGGGGCACACACTTTGAGGAGAGAAGAGTGGGAGGTGAAGGGTCACATGTCCCAAGAGATATTTGAGCATGGAGAAAGGAGAAGAAAAACAGACAGGGGAGGCACATATTTCATGAGAGGAAGTGGGCACACATCCGAAGACATTTTCAATTGATATTGAATAGGACCTTACAACAACTAAACGAATATGTATTGTACATATTTTCTAGACTGTACAGTTGAGGTATGCACTGAAATCATGGCTCTGATTTCAAGGAAAAATGTTGGCTTAAAATCTGTGCTTTTCTTTACTGTTGGTACAAAAAATTGTACACTATGTTAAATAAAGGTAATGTTGAAGTCCAAGTTGTATTTTTCAACATTATAACAAAAATTTAATGCAATTTCATAGGTAGAGACTTGGCACATGTTTGTAGATTCTTTGGAACAATTTTCTAAGTGTAGAAGAGGCACATTTTATGATTTGGGTTCTGTTATATTCTTGCTATAAATGGTTGTTGTTATTTCAGTATCTTTCTCTAGAGCTTAATAAAGAAATCTTCTTAATTTTTCACTATTTTCCTATGTTATTCTTCTTGGGGTTTTGCCTAGATTGTTTTTGGTGTCTAAAGTGTATTTTGTCTATTGTTAGTATACGATTTTGCTGCTGATTTAGTTCCAAATATATATTACTTAGTGTTTCTTCTCATTAAGTGTAGTTAGTATTGCGTTTTCATGCTTGACTCTTGAGACTTAATTGGAGGCTGAAATCTGAGTATGATATCGTGAGTTTCTGAACTATTTTTTAACAAAGAGTTTATCTGATGTATAAAATGGTGAAAAGAAATGCTTCTCCTTACTACCAAATATTATAATTACAGTGAATTCTTCAGACGACTCATAAATCCCTTTTCCATTGAGGAAGGAAGTTGCCTCTAAGGATAGCCTTGATGTGCTCTATACAAATATTAACCTTTTAAACTCTGAGATGAAATTATTATGAATTGGGTAAAAAGAATATTGGGCTTAATGTCTTTATAAAATTGAATACCATGCATAAACTAGTTCTAACTTAAAATCCACATGCTTTTCCTGAGGAAAATATTCAAAAAACCAACCATAAGCAATGGAGGAAATGAGATAAGAATCCATATATAATTTATGGGTCTTTTTGAGGTTATTCAATTGGAAAAAAAAATCATTTGAGATGAGATAACCCCAATCAATGATAGATTTTTTATGCAGGGCATAATGCATAGCATATATAACATTTCTTGTTACACACATAGTAGTTTCCAAACCGATAATGTGGGAAAATAACCAAGAAAATCATCTGTACGAGTATTTTAGCAAATTTACCTCGATTCTAGAAGTACTAGGGTTACAGGTTGGATCTTCCAAATAGTTGTTGAACAGTTTTTTCTTGTGATCTTAATGCTTGAAAAAGTATTTTACAAAATGTTGAAGGATCTAGAGAAATAGGTTGATGACCTTGGATTTGAATTATTCTTCATTCATAAACAAATTTCTATGCACACCATTGTATAATATATTTCATATCAATCACTTCTAGAACACATCCTTCCAATGTTATTCCTGAGGTCTAGATTAGGTTTGTCTTTTTCTCAGCTGGAGGAAGAGACTTGTAGTACTTGTATGCCCTAGACCACTAGAACTATTGATCTTTGCAACCTAGTATGTTCAATGTATCTCCAAAAAATACTTCCTTCTTCTTACTTGACATATTTTCTTCTGTTTATAAATGTGGTGCTATTGTCGATACTTACAGGTTTCCATTTTTGTTTTATTTAAATTCCCACTACGTATTACCTTGGTAACTCAATCAACCATAGATCATGATTTAAATGTCACCAGTTTTCATGGGACTTGGATTTATTGTGACCTTAATCGATGCATTGTGCATTAATAAGGGCATTATGATTTTACGAGTGGCGAATGATGTGGAAGGGGAAATTAATTTGACGGAAAATGGGGATGTGATGGTATAATGGATGGAAAGTGTTAAGTATGGAGGTGTAAAATGATGTATGGAAAAATGCTAAGAGTATAACATAGAGTTGCGGGGTTGTAGAGTTAAATGCTTGTGAAACAATCTTCGGGAAAGAGTGACAATGCCTGCATTGAAATTGCTAATATGGTTAAGTGTTGGGAGAAATGAGGACTTGTGGACATGCAAAAGTGTAGACCTAATAGCAATAGAAAAGTGATGGGGAGTAAGGAAATATTCTCCATAATGAAAAAATATGGCTAACTATGAAAAGAAGTGAAAAGTGAAAGTGAATGCAAACCTACAGACTTGTGGAGGTGGAGACCAAAAAAAGAGTTAAGGGATGGTATATAGCTCTGAATCTGCATCGCTTGAAATTTACTAAGTATCAAAGAAAATGGAAAAGGAAACAAAGTAAAGTGTTTTCATGATTGAGAAGTTGCAAACCTGGGTAATTAAAAGATATTTTAAGAGTTGTTATGTAGTTTTGCATCCGCATTTCGGAAACGACTAAGTTCTTGGAATTTTTTTTTATGTAAGAGAAGAGAAAAAGTAGGCTAAGAAAAGTGTAAAAGAAATCTTAACAATAACTACATATAATACTAGACTGGTAAAAAAATGGATCAATAGGCATCAAATTTGAATGTGTTCTCATACATACCATATAAACATTATAATAAAAAAACAATGTAAGGGTTTTTATGGTTAAAGAACTTGAACATGCCCAATCAACATTGTTTCCTAAATTAGCTTGTAGGGCATATTCTAGGAAGTACCACACATGTTCAAGTACAATTATGGAATTTGCATCTAACAATAAGGTTTTAAGAGCTTGTTTTTGTTCAAGAATTGACATCACAAGTGTCAAGCTATTTGGTCATATACAAAGTATTGTAATGCCGGGGAAATAGTTGTATTGCAAATGATCTTTTGGTTGGGAAAGTTTTTCCTTTCTGGAACATGGCAGTACTGCAAAAAAAAGATATATGGTGATTATAGGAATGTATTGTAATGATGTTGTTGCTAGAATTATATGTCCATATTTTAAACTTTGGTTGTTTATTATTAGTTGTGTTATTGGTTGTACTATTATAGCCGCGAACCTTGTTCAGTGGTGTTGAATTATTGATTCATGTTGTTTGGGGTGAAGGGGCATATTTTTTGGTATTTTAATTTTTTTAATCTGTCATTGAGGTTTTCCAAACAAAATGTTCTACGAATTTGATTTAACTAAAAAAAATTGTGTCTTCTCATTTTTAAGGCATTTGAGAATCCATCGGATTCCTTTTATTGAGGCGTAAATATCTTACTAAGAAGTGGAATTGTTGGATTGAAAATATGCTTCTATTTCATTTATAATAATAGAATTGCCTACTCTTAATTGTCTATGGTCGTATGTCAGTTGGAAACATTGAAAATATATAAAGATAATTATTTTAATAAAGCTTTGTTCATTTCCTCTACCTTTTCTTTGGCAAGTGTGAAAGGTTTAAAACTAGAGAGAAATTGTTTCCCAAATAAAATATCTTTGGACTAACCTTTTATTGGAGATGAGATTAATTCAATTGTCTAGACTCTAAAATATTTATGGGAGCTATCAAAAGCTTTCCACACGTGTATGGCACTAGCATTGCCTGAAAATTTGTTTTGATTGGGGAATGTATATAATAGTGGCCCCATATAGAAATATTATAGATTGACTTTTCACTACAACTAAACATGTTTTTCATCCTTGTCATCTTGTACTTCTCACTACTTCATTTTATTCCTTATCTTTTTCATCTCTAATGAGAACTCTTTTTACAAAGATTACAATATTTACGATGTTTTTCATATATATGATGGTTCTTTGACCCATATCACAAAAATAATTCATGCAAAAAACATTCTTTGAAGATTAAACTACCAGACAACTTAAATGTCTCCTTTCCTCTGGCTCACTAGTTTATTGGTTTTCTTTCACTCCCATTTTCCTTGAGTACTTACCGCTATCATTCAACATGGAATTTTTAAAGGAGATCCATCTTCATCATGGTGGTTTATGTTGAAATAAACTACACTGTATTTTTTAAGTTTTGTTCTACATTGTTCTTCGGAACAGGCCTATTTTGAGAAAATACTATTTTTTGAGGAAAAAACCCAGAATTGGAAAAAGAAAATGGCAAGGAAAAGCAGCACGTGCAAGGAAAGCATGCAAGGAATGCATGCAGGAAAACATAACTACATTAGGGTTAGGGTTTTCTTAGGATATTTTAATGGCCGATGATCTAGAAAACTAGTATAAATAAGTTCCTAGTTTTGATTAAGGTTGGTTGTCATTGATGTCAACCCTTGAAGGAAGTTGGAGAACTCAGGTTTGGGTAATGGACCCAAGTTTGTTTGATGGATAATGGTATGCGTTTTGATATATTTGCAGGTAATACTATTATATATGGATAGTAAATTTCATTCCATTTCTAGTGGTATGTGGAATGTCACATAACTCCTCACGGTTAGAGATTTATGGCCATGTGAAGTTGGAGAACCCTCATGAGTCATCTAGAAGCCCCAAAAGGTTAAAGTAGTCAAAGTGGTTTAAGATATTTTTAGAAGGTAAATAATAAAGTGAAGTGATGAGTGTACTATAATTCAAAGTGAATACAAAATAAATTATTTAAATACTAAAGTTAATGGAGAAATTACCAAGTTGACAAGTGGTTAGAAGTGGGTTAGCCCTAAAATAAGGAAAACAGTTTAAGATGGTTAGAAGGTAAACCCTTGAGGTAAAGTGAAGTGATGAGTGTATTATAAGTCAAAGTGGATACAAAATAAATTATTTAAATAAGAAAGTTAATGGATAAATTACTAATTGGACAAGTGGTTAGAAATTGGTTAACCCTAAAATAAGGAAAGTGGGTTAAGATGGTTAAAAGGTAACCCCTTGAGGAAGCTACATAAAAGTATAAATAAGAGGCAAGGCTATATCATTTTATATCACACTTGAGCATACTGAATATCTACAGATTGTTTAGGTAACCAAACGATATCTAATCCGAATTTCAGAGAGAAGGTGAAGTAAAGAAGGGAGGATAAATTCTTTTGATGATGTTTTCTAAGGTATGTTATTTACAGGTCATATCACCATTTTCACAATAACTTTGTTTCTAGAATGATTCAAATGGTGAAATTGATAGGGATTTGAGAAAACATATCCAAGTAACTATGGTGCGAATTTCAGCTTGTGTTTTGTTGTAGTTTTGGAGTTACACTCTGTGGAAATGGGGTTTGTGGCTAGTCCTGAAACTAGTCTAAAATAGTTGTTTCAGGTAAAAACGTCATAAATTCTTCATAATAGATCCAAATTAAGAAAGGAAAACATTTTTAGTTAGAGCCTAGTCTGTAGTATTATGTGTAAAATTTCTAGATCCATACAACAAATATTCTATGTGGGGCACGCTCTAGAAGTTCTCTCTCTAGAATAAGCCAGAATTCAACAAGGTATGCAATTTTTTCTATAACTCCTTTTCTGAGAGGTTCCAAGTAGTGAAAACTGGAGGAATTCCATAAAACACACTGAAGAACATTGCGTACTATTTTCATATCTTTACTCATTACAGGTACATAGTTATGATTATTTCAAGTTAGGGTTGTTGACTAATCCAAAACTAGTCATGTGAGACTAAAGAAAAGTTTGATGAAAATGCTAGTATCTTGTTGTTAAAGTTAAGGAAGATTTGAAAGTATGTGATCATATACACCAAGTCTATTACAGAGTTACAAATCATATTTGGATGATGAAATTGATGAGGGATTTTGGTTGAGGTACATGTTAGGTTCATGGTTGAGACAAGTAGTTGATGAGTTGGCACATACATGAGGTGTATAGTTGATGATTTTGGTACATATTGATGAGTCATAGTTGATGAGTAGTTGATACATGATTGGTACATACTTGGGACATGGTTGGATGCACTTTTTTATGGTACAAGTTGATTACAGGTTGTTTGGTATAGGTTGGTGCATGGTTGATGCACTTGTTTATGGTACAATTTGATTACAGATTGAGGTACAGGTTGATGCATGGTTGATGCATGGTTCAGGTTTATTGGTACAAGTTGTTTGGTGCAGGTTTATTGGTAAAGGTTTACAACAGTATATCTCAAAGTGATAGTGTGACAGTGGTTCCATCATTCTACTTATACTTCAGGGCAGTTGGACGAGGCAAGGACAGGTGGTTGTAGCCACCTTCTAGTTGTAGTCAGAGAACATAGGGGGTTGTATCCTCCTTCTGGTTGTAGCCAGAGAATTGAGGAGTTGGAGCTTCCCTCGGGTTGTAGTGTGAGAAACTAGCGGGTTGGAGCCTCCTTCCAGTTGCAGTTGGAAAACAAAGGAAGTTGGTGCTTCCAATGAATGTAATTCTTCAAGACATATAAGAAAAAGAATTATGTAGTTTTCTCCCACTTTGGGTTTCCACACACTGGTGTACTGTGTATGTGTATGATTTTTCATTTGTTCATTGCTTATTTACTCTACAGTTATTGGATGATAATGCTACATTGATATAGCACTTGGATTATATGGTTAAAAATGATTAAATTTCTCTATTGTTGATTTAACCCCCCTCTTAGTAATCCAACAATTGGTATCATACCAGGTTCCTTCAGAAATTAGTTTAACCACTGAAAGGTAGATCATGGAGAGCAACAACTTGTATAAAAATGGAATACCATGGTTTGATGGACAAAAGTATGCATTGTTTAGCATAAGCATGAAGACATATATACAGGAACATGGATTTGAAATTTGGCAATCAATTATAGATGAATACACAGTACCAACAATTCCGCTAACAAATGACAAAGAAGTGAAACTCGGTCAGAATAATTCCAAAGCCACCAATGCACTTCTGAATGGTCTTGTTGAAACGGTATTCACCAAATTTTCACATTATAAATCCGTTAAATATATTTGGGACAAACTTCAAAATATTTATGAAGGAGATTCAAAAGTCAAAGCAGAAAAGCTTCAAACTTACAGAGGTTGGTTCAAACAACTAAAGATGAAGGAAAATGAGAGTATTGCAGATTAAATCTTACGATTCGATGAAACAATAAATACAATCATCCGATTGGGAGAATAAATTAAAGAATCTTTAATTGTTCAAAAGTTACTAAGATCTCTTCCTATGAGATTTGACCCTAATATATCAACACTAGAAGAAAGAGCAGATCTAAACTCAATAAGAATGGACGAACTACATGGAATCTTCATAGCATATGAAATGAGAATTGAACAGGAAAATCCAGATGTAAAAGAAGAAGCCTTCAAAGAATCCAAAATATCAAAGAAAAAGGAAAATCAAAAAGAAAAAGAACGTAGAAACAATAGTAACATATCGGAAGATGATGAAGAAGTGGCCAACTTTGTCAAAAGACTGAACAAGGGAACTGACTGCGGGTAGAAAGGTAAGATTCCTTTAATTTGTTTTAATTGTGATGGTATTGGTCATTCTGCTAACAAATTTCCTCATAAGAAAAAGAGAAATGATGAAAGTTACTCAAAAAAAAAAAAACATATAAAGGCAAAACAACCACAAAGAAAGTTTTCAAGAAAAGCTCATGCATCAAAGAAGACATCTCATCGTCATATGAATATGAAGTCAGTGACAATGAGACAGAAAGAGTTATATTCATAGTAGTAGAAGACTCTGATAAAGAAGACTTCGAAGAAGAATATGAAGAAGTCAAAGAAGAATATGAAGAAGTCGAAGAAGAAATTGAAGAGGTAGAAGTTGAATACCGAGAGGAATTGTTGATTTCCATAGAAGTTATCAGAAGAGAAAAGAGGAAAAACAAGAAGCTACAAGAGGAACTGGACAAGAAAGAAGACACTCAGGAATTAGAACAAATGATAAAAAATTTGAAGGTTCAAATTGAAGAAGCACTTAAAGAACAGCTAGAAGGAAGAGATAAGATCATTGAAAATTTGGAAGCAGAGATTGTCACATTAAGAAATGATCTTCAAAAGAAAAATATGCATAACAACTCAAATTTTTGAATGACATTATCAGCAGTCAAAGGCCTAATCATGACAAGTCCGGACTTGGATACAATTAGACAGAAAAGGGATCAAGATCCAAAGCAAAAGAAAAAGAAACATATCCAAAAAGCTGTGCAGAAACAATCAAAAGGGATAGGAGTGTCTATAGATAAAATTACAGAGACACTCCTCCACCTAGAAGATTTAGATTTCAGAATCAATGATCGACAGAAACATATAGGTCTCAAGAAGAAGAAGGATTCATAAGAGCACATCCTTTCAGAATATATTCAACTCCCAGATATCAAACTATATTTTTTGGTTTATGTTATGCATGTAATAATTTTGGACATAAGGTTGCGAATTGTAGAGCTAACAACTAGAAAAGCGACAACTTTGAAAGTCATACACAAAAGGGTTATCTGAGAAGGCCTAGTGAAACAAAAATAGGAAGTTACAATATGTTTGAATCATTAAGCACTGAAGTGGAATGCTACAAGTGTAACAAATTTGGACACATGGCCAAATATTGCAGAATGACAATCCCTCCTAGAAAACCAAAACAGAACAACAACAATCACGAATAGGAACCTCAGAAAATGACATGGATAAGAAAGCAAAATCAATACAAAAATAAAGAATGCACACTCACTCTAGAATATAAGTAGAAGAAACGCAGTTGGTATGTTAACAGTGGTTGTTCAAAACACATGATAGTTGATAGAGACATGTTTCTTACATTAATAAAGGAAAGACAGGGATCATTCTCCTTCGGAAATGATGATTCAACTAAAATCATTGGAAAAGGCACAATCAGAATTGGGAACAAGAATACAACAGAAGAAAATGTTCTTCTAGTAGAAGATATGAAACGTAATATTCTAAGTGTGATTCAAATGTGTGACCAAGGTCATAAAGTTACTTTCGATTCACAAAAGTATGAGATAAGACAAGAAGGTTTAGGAAAATTGATTTATACAGTTGTGAGAACTTCAAGCAACATATATGTGTTAAGTGAAATTGGAAATGAAATTGTTGTCTAGGAAAGGAAGATGAAATTTGGCTATGGCACAGAAGAATGGGTCACATACATTTTGATAACCTTGTAAAAGTCATAAAAAGAGAAGCAATCAGATAAATTCCCCATATCACGAAACCAACCAACACTTTATGAAAACATTGTCAACAATGAAAGAAAACAAAGACCAGGTTCAAATCAAAGGAGTATTCAACAACAAGACCACTGGAAATTGTGCATACTGATCTAGTTGGACCAACTACAACAAGGGGTTTAAAAGGTGAGACATTTTTTATGTTATTAGTTTATGATTATAAAAAAATGATTGTAGTTTTCCTTCTCAAGAATAAGTCAGAAGCTTTTGAAAAATTCAAGATCTACAAGGAAACAATTGAAAATGAAATGGGTTCTGTTAGCACAAGATTGGTTTATGCCTCAACATTTCATAAGTGGCGCTACCTACAGGCTCTACCTAATATTTCTCAGAGAATAGAATCTGCATTTCATTATTCATTTTGGCAAATGAATACAATTTTTATGGGAATTTTATTTGTTTTGGGGAAAATTTAAATTATATTGAGTTGTTCCCGATATCCAAGTTCAAGCATCAAAGCACCCACTAATTTATGCTACCAAATTGCATGCATAAACACATTTGGGCGCTACCTATAAGCGTTGCATAATATTCTAGTAGAGGCTAAATTGTGCAAAGTTATTCTCCCAGTTTTGAGTCACTAATTTAAAACTTGGGTTATGAGCAGTTGAGGATGTATTTTTGAAAACCGGAGGAGGTTTTTGTTCATAACATTTCAAATAAAAAAAATCTCTCATTTTTTCAAAATGTGTTTTTTTTTAAAGATATTGGATATAGAAGTAGGTGTTGCGTACTCTGCACAGTGGCGTTGCGTACTAATTTACTGTAGCGGTCACGGTTTTCATATTCTCCTTGTTGGGAGGTTGCCACATTTCAAGGAGGGTTTGAATGACTTCTCAAGGATCAACTAGATGTCAAGGGACACCTGCACCTAATATTTATCTCCAGCAAAGGCCTCGTGCATGAGGTGGAAACAATTTTTTAATGACTTCCAACAAATTCTTGAAAATCAACAGTTTGATGAATTTTTGTCTCTTTGACTGTTGCCACCTATATCCAAGGCTTAGAATCCAATGAAGGAGATGGGATTCAACCTCCTTAAGTTATTTGGATGTTATTTTCTATTTAAAGAGGGATATATCTCTTGGATAAAGAGGAGGGATGAGCCAAGAGAGGCTGGAGAGAGTAGGAGTATGCAGTTTTCCTGTGTGTGTTTATTTGTAAGCCTGTGGGCATTTTATGATTATAAGCATTACTGCTATTGGAGACTCATGAGAGATGTGATTTCATATTTTAACTCTTCTTTTATATTTCTTCTTATTTGAATATATTGCAGATTTGAGGATCAAAGGTTGTCAATGATTTATGGATCCCTAAGCAGCAAAGGATCTGTTGTATTTTTCCCATCAATCATTGCTTATATTCAAGTATCTGTTGATTCATTAAATTGAGAGGATCTTTGTTTAGTGAAAATTCTATCTTATATTTTCTTTCTTCATTCTTACACCTATCAGCATATAATCGTATTTTCTATTGAGCAGCTTTTGTGCCTTCGATGAGTAGGATGTCTGTGACTCCATTGCCCATTGGTGTAGCATACGGATCTACATATTCCAACCCTCTCTCTTTCTTTCTCCATATTGTTGATCCACCTATTCAAAACCAAATTATCTTTTACATTCTGATGGGTGTTAAGCTTACACTTTAGCAGTAAAAGTATGACTTTCAGTGCTAACAGGTTCAAAAATCAAATGCTTGAGATATGATAATGGAGGAGAGTTCAGTTCAATGGAATTTATGGAATACTGCAGTAGTCATGGAATAAAAAGGCAAGTCTTTGTTACTAGGACACCTCAACAGAATGGAGTTGTTGAAAGAAAGAACATGACATGACAAGAAATGGTTCAAACAATGCTAATGGATTCCAAATTGACAGATATATTTTGGACATAGGTAGTGCATACAACAGTTCACATTCAAAATAGAGTAATTCTCATTAACAACACTGACAAAACTCCCTACGAGCTATGGAAAGGAAGACCAACAAATGTGAAGAACTTTAGAGTTTTTGGAAGAAAATGTTACATCAAAAGAGAATATGGAAGAATGGGAAAGTTTGACTCTCGTGTGGACAAAGGAGTACTTGTTGGTTACTCAGGTACAAGGAAGTCATAAAAGTGTTACAACCTGATATTGAACAAAGTTTTGGAAAGCATCAACATAACAATTGATGAAACATGTAGACAAGAATTAAAGGAAGAAGAAAATGAATCAATGGAACATATTTACGAACAAGAAATAGAAGATGAAAAAGAAGTAGAATGGGAAGATGAAGAGGATCCGACAGAAGTAGAAGAGAAAGTTCAACAAGTGCCTCCAAAGACACCTAGAAGATGATTGCAAAAGAATCATCCTTCGAATCAGATTATCAGAAACAAAGATGTAGGAGTTGAGACTAGAAGAAGAATTCGTTCACCAGAACAAATGCACCTAGCACTCTCATCTATGATTTAACCAACCTATTTTGAAGAGGCTAGAAAGGATAAATTTTGGAATAAGGCCATGGATAAATAATTGGATCAAATAGAGAAAAATGGCACTTGGGAATTGGTTCCAAGACTAAAGGATAAGAATGTGATTGGCAAAAACTGGGTATACAGGAATAAATTGAATGAAGATGGACAGGTTACAAAGAAAAAAGCTAAATTGGTATGTAAAGGATATGCACAGGTTGAAGGAATGGACTTTGAAGAGACATTTTCCCCGGTTGCAAGAATGGAAGAAATCCAGTTGCTTTTATCTTATGCATACTCCAAAAATATTAAAGTGTATTAGATGGACATAAAATCATCTTTTCTGAATGGATAACTTGAAGAAGAAGTCTACATTGAACAACCAGAAGGATTTCAGTTGTCAGAGAATGCAAATTATGTGTGTAAATTAAAGAAGTCCTTGTATGGTCTAAAACAAGCTCCTAGAGCATGGTACTCTAGACTAGATAAATATCTACAGCAAGCAAGGTTCAGAAAATGAAGTGCAGACAACAACCTCTACATCAAGGTAAGTCAAGATAGTATTTTATTAATTGAATTTTATGTTGATGATATTATTTTTGGTAGTGATGATGACAGGATAAGCTAGAAATTTGCAAAGGATATGCAGAATGAACTTGAAATGTCATTACTTGGAGAACTATCATTCTTTCCGGGACATCAGATACTTCAAAGAAGCCAAGGAATTTCTATTTTTCAAACCAAGTATATCAGAGAAATGTTAAAGAGGTTCGGAATGGAAGATTGCAAACCAGTTATCACTCCCATGAAAACCAATTGCAAGTGGAGAAAAAATGATGATTCAAAGTATACATATCAGAGGTAATACAGATCATTGATTGGTAGCCTACTATATGTGACATCATCCAGACCAGATGTAATGCAGGTAGTTGGACAGGTGGCATGATTTCTTGAAAAACCAAAGAAATCACATGTATTAGTAGTGAAGAGGATTTTTAGATATCTCAAAGGAACATACGAGTTTGGATTATGGTATCCAAAAGGAAAGGATCTATCACTTATTGCCTACACAGATGCAAATTGGGTAGGTTGTATTGATGATCGATGAAGCACTAGTGGATCAACGTTCTACTTGGGTGAGTTTTTAGTATCATGGCTAAGCAAGAAATAATCATCAATATCTTTATATATAGATGAGGTAGAGTATATTGTAGTAGAAACATGGTGTACAGGAGTTCTTTGGATGAAACAAACTCTGACAGATATACAGGTTGAGTATGATGAGCCCATTCCAATATATTGTGATAATACAAGCGCCATCAGTATCTCAAAGAACATGGTGATGCACTCCAAGACGAAGCACATTCCAATCAAGTATCACTTTCTATGGGAACAGGTTGCAGAAAAGAACATTAGAGTTGAGTATGTGGGAACAAAATAACAAGTGGTGGACATCTTTACAAAACCACTTCCACGGGAATCCTTTGAGTATCTTCGCCAGAGAATCAGAGCTATTTCTACTAAAAAATGAATGATTTTGAATGCTTATATTATATGTCTTATATGTACACAAAGAAGCACCATAAAGAGCATAGTTCATCTAGGGGGAGAAGCCCCAGATGGAAAAATAACTTTTCCATTGATGACAAAGGGGGAGAGATAAATGCAGAGGACAGAGGCATGGTTCCAGGGGGAGCATGAGTGATATAAATTTAGTATTGCATGACATGATTTCAGTATTACATCAAAAATTTTCCATCAGTGCCAAAGGGGGATATTTTTTATTAAGGTTGGTTGTCATTGATGTCAACCCTTGAAGGAAGTTGGAGAACCCAAGTTTGGGTAATGGAACCAAGTTTGTTTGATGGATAATGGTATGAGTTTTGATATATTTGTAGGTAATACTATTCTATATGGATAGTACATGTCATGTCATTTCCAGTGGTATCTGGAATGTCACATAACTCCTCACGGTTAGAGATTTATGGCCATGTGAAGTTGGAGAACCCTCATGAGTCATATAGAATCCCCAAAAGGTCAAAGTAGTCAAAGTGGTTTAAGTAGTCAAAGTGGTTTGGTGCAGGTTTATTGGTAGAAATTTACAATAGTATATCTCAAAGTGATAGTGTGACAGTGGTTCTATCATTCTACTTATACGTCGGGGTAGTTGGACAGGGAAAGGACATGTGGTTGTAGCCACCTTCCGGTTGTAGTTGAAGAACATAGGGGGTTGTATCCTCCTTATGGTTGTAGCCAGAGAATTTGGGAGTTCGAGCTTCCCTTAGGTTGTAGCCTGAGAAAATAGGGGTTTGGAGCCTCCTTCCAGTTGCAGCTGGAAAACAAAAGAGGTTGGTGCTTCCAATAAATGTAGTTCTTCAAGACATATAAGAAAAATATTTATGTGGTTTACACTGGTGTATTTTGTATGTGTATGATTGTTCATTTTTTCATTGCTTATTTACTTTGTAGTTATTGGATGGTAATGCTACATTGATATAACACTTGGATTATATGGTTAAAAAGGATTAAATTTCTCTATTACTAATTCATGTCCCCTCTCAGTAATCCAACACCTAGGAGGTCTTGGTCGAGAGTGTTTTGTTGTCATGTTTTTTTGGTTGCTAAGTCTTGGTCTGTTCTTTCAAGGAAACCATTGTAAGATAGAATACCATTTTTGTAAGTGGTTTAGTTGTAGGGGAGAAAAGTAGTTAGACCTCGAGGGTTAGATCGTAGGATGAGGAGCATGGTGTAATCTAGTCAGCCTTACAAAGTTCGTGGAGTCCATTTTGTGATTTCATGAATGAAGTTGTAGTGCACATGGTGCCATATATTGCAGAACCATAATAAATGAGCCTGAGAATCCAGATATTTTTGGACATATCCCAGGAGGGGGTGAACCATGGTAACACCTGTGTTATGTGATGTGTTTATTGCATAATTACTTTCTGTAAGTAGTTAGTTGATGAATGAATAATTCTGTGAGAGATGTTATATGTTAGATCTGTTAGAATGCATGCATGAACTTAATAGATGAATGGATACTAAGAATAACAAAAAGAACCACTGGATCAAGGCTTAAGAAGATGAATTGAAATCCCAGATCCCTACTCTTCCCTAGAATCCAAGTATGTGAGCATTGGAGTCACCCATAGGACTATCTCAGGTGAGACTGTGCAGTACATTGTATGTGGTGTGTTGCCTTCTGGATTACCAGGAGGGCCGATAGTTTTAGAAGGTTTTGTTGGAAACTTGTTTAGATCTGAACCTGGGTCAACCCAAGAGTAGGAGGAGAGAGTAGTAACCAACAAATGGTTTCGTTATTGGTTGGAAATGCATGGGATTGAGTGAGTGGGATCCGTGAAAGAATCGCGAAGAGAATGAAGGTATAAAAGGGAATGTTCAAACAATGGAATCCAATGAAGGCAGAGATTGAAAGTTGGTTGAAAACAAAGGATCTTGAGTTTTTGTAGAAGGATAACAGAAACACTAAATTAACACTGCACATATATATGGACAAATATGTGTTTAGCGACTTGCATGAGGTATTTTTCTATGATTTCCCACATGAGTTGCAGGAGTGGCTATTGAGGTTGAAATACAACCACCCTATGAATCGAATTAGACAGCTTGAGTGGGATCCTGTGGAGATCATATAGTTACAAAAGTTTAACAAAAAATTCACGTGCGTAGAAGATTTATGGCTAGACAGTACTGTTGCAAGGTTTATCAGAAAATTTGTAGTAGATACTGTGAATTCTTACAATGAAGCAGAGAAAGAGTTCTTGAATGGACCGAGAGGTTGGTATATCAGATTGCTCTATACTTCAATCAATATCTTACTATATAACAAAGGTGTGATGACAATGGAAGCAGACAACTAAACTTCCCTGTGTGCATGGGGGAAGGGGGGAAGCACTGAAAAGAGATGGAGAAATGGAGGAAGAGATGGTAAGGGAAAGAAGGAGGAGACCTTAGACCCAATCATGATGGAGGAATATCAGATCAAGAAGATCATGGAAACAATTGGAAAAATGTGCAATGGAGTACCCTACCAATATAAGATGAACAATTAGAAGAGAACCATAACAGATAGAGAGGGCTTAAAAAGTGATGAAGAAGAGGTGGAGGATCTCTAGTTTGTAGAGCAAATTGAGTAAATCATGCATGCAACATATGAAATGAAGAAAAGAGGTTCAAGGGAAGGAACATAAGGAATAACTCCTATCCTTGTCAGTGTCAGTTTCGAACCCATAAACCCATGTACGAATAATACACCCGAAATAAAACCACCATTTAGACAACCAAATTTTAGTGGAAGAAAGACAGTAGGAAGTGCACCCAATCAAGGAGAAGTGACTAGAGGAGATAGATCAAGAATTAGTATTCAAGTATCTACACCACATGGAGGTCATATTTCATCACCGTTCAAAATGGCAGGACATGATCCCACCATCAGGTTACCCGAATTCAAGGGAGAGGCATCAGAGGATCATAAAAATCACTTGTTTATCTATGAGAAGATCTAGGAAGCAACGTAGAGCACATATGAGGATAAAAAACTTGAATAGTTAGATATCACACTGAGAGACCATGCATTGGATTAGTACATGAGCTTAGTTGTAAACGGTCCATTAGGAACAACAAGGACGATTGTAAATGTCAAGAAGCTACTGATAAATGAATTTCAAAGGCCTGGCTCAAAGGATTAATACATGAACAAGATGATTGAAATCAGGAAAAGACCAGGTGATTATGTTTGGGATATTACTCAAAAGTTTAAATGTCTTAAAGTTAAGCTGAAGTATGTCATGACTGATATGTAGCATAGACATCTCTTTGTGAATTCACTACTACCACATCTAAAATACCCTTTGAGGTAGAAAAAGTTTCAAACTCATGCAGAGGATCTACAAGAAGCCATACAACTGGAAGAGAACTAGTATCAGAAGACAAATCCAACAATAGAAGAGCTAAAGGAGGATCTAAAGAACCTCACATTTCAACTAAAACAAAATATGGGAAAAGAGAAAAGAGAATTTGTTTGGTGTACCACATGCAGGAAATAAGGACACCACAAGATTGAGTTCCTTACTTTCGCGCAGTACATGGAAACAGGGATACCAAACCCATTGCCAACAAGAGGACCATGATGATAGATATTTAAAACACACAGGCATGACCCATATCATTTCCCAATGATGTATAAGTACTAGACAATACCCAAGAATTCATACTGCACTTTTTGCAAATCATTAGTTCATGTTGACAAAGATTGTAGGACAATGGAATTGATGAGGGAAAGAACTTTGGATACCTATAGGGTGCAGGAAAAAATGATGACAGGGAAAAATTCACCACATTTCAACCAGGTACCACACCCTTATAACAATGTGTAGCAACAATACAACACTGCACAACTTCAGTATAGCCCCACCCAGTATAATCAGGTGCCTCAATACAATGCACCATGAGAAAATCAAAGTGGATACAGAAGTGGACGACGAGGTAGAGGGGGATTTGGAAGAGGAAGAGGACTAGTAGTATGTCATAGCTGCTAACAACCAGGACACTATGGAAGGGAATGTCCACTCCCACCTATGACATGTATGTATTGTCACATGTCAGACCATGATACAGAGGAATTCCCAACACTTTTAGGGAGGATTCAAGAAAAAAGGAACCAGAACAATCAGAACGTTCAGTGGATTTCTGCAGAACCCAGGGATGATGGAAGAAATATCAACATATTTATGTGCGGAGGAGCTAAGACAGGAGTTGACATAGTAATACAGGAGAAAACGTAACACCAATGGGTGAAGAAAAATATTGAACCACAGAAACAGTTTGATGCAGGGAAAGAAAAAGAAACATTCAAGGAGGCCAAATAGGAGTTTCTCAAGAAAGATGTTGCATCTACATCAGTTTCACATCATACTCAGAATGCACCAATGTATGATATTCCCTTATCAATGGACCACACCAGTAAACACAATATGTAGAGTAAGTAAGTACCATAAAGACCTTTCTGCAATCCTGTGTTAAACTACTGAATGATCCATCATCTGCTAAATTTTTGTAAAATATGTTAGAAATATGTAACACATAGGAAGAGAGGAAGTTAAAACTAAAAACAATCAATCATCTCCATACAATAAGGAGGACAAGTAGTGAATTTAGATTGAACGCTAACATTGGGGATTTCAGTATGGGAGACATTATATTGGACTTAGGCTCTGAGGTGAAGTTCTTACCTAAGAAGAAATCGAAATGTATGGGAGAGCCCACATTAGGCTACTCACCTATCCAAATGAAACTAGCAAACCAACACAGAGTTCTGGTAATTGGAAGGCTAAAAGGTGTGACAGTAGATCTGGATGGAGTGTGCACTAAGGAAGACTTTGAAGTGATAGAAATAGTGGATGGAACAACACCTTATCCATCATTTCTTGGGTTGGATTGGGAATTTGATAACCAGGCCATTATCAAATTGAATACAAGGAAGATGACATTTGAATCAGGAGAATACAGAGTCATTGCACCATTAGACCCATCAGAAGGAGAAAGGTTTGTAGAGCCTACTTGCTTAGATCTAGAGGAAATCAACCAGTTATACAAAACCACCATGCGCAAAGAATATTATGTCAAACCAACTGCAGATGGGATACTCAGTTGGAGGACCATCACATCAGGTGCTTCTGATTCAGATACAGGGATGGAAAATTGGCAGAAAATATTACATGAAGTGTCCACAAGAAGGTGCGCAAGAATAGACCGCGCAGTGAGATGGGTAGGTATAGAGATAAGAGAAACTCCCAGTTTTCATGGGGTGACTGACTTAGAATAATTCCTAACAAGATACAAAGATGAAGTGATAGAGAATAAGAGGCTCTTAGCCCTAAACATTGCACTCAAGGCAACACCTGCAAGATGGTGGGTTGGGCACAAAGAAAAACTTAAGGACTGGTACCAATGTAAGTGACTACTGCACATTAGATTCAGTGTAGAGAAGGGGAGAAATAAGATGCAGAGATATGATGGACAAGGGAAATGTTGGCCCCCGACCAAGTTTTGAGGAAACCTTGGTCAGGTTTGACCAGTTTTTGGACTTTGACACAGTGATCGAGGAAGGAGCACCCATGCGGAGATGAGATCGCATATATCACTTGTTTTGCGGGCTTTGAGGACCAAACAAGGGGTCCCTTAGGGTTTTTGAAATGGGTTATGGGATGTCAGTCCATGGGTTTACCCATGATTAGGCCTTTTTTTAAGAGATTGTAAAAGTATAAATAAGTAAGAATGTAATGTAGAAGTGGTGAATGGCTAAGTGCAAAAGAGAATTAGAGAGGGAAGTCTAACTGGCTAAGTGCAAGTAGTTGTGAGTTCTTTGTGCAATGAAATGTGTATGTAAGGCTCTGTGCTTGATAGAGGAGTTGGCTCTTTTCCTTGACCTAATTTTGGGAAGGAGGATCTGGTGCTTAGTGTGCAGATCTCATGTTCGATGTGAATTTTGGCTCCATGCCTTAGTGCACACAAGAGGATGGATGTAAGAGATTGAAGAATAATAAAGAAGACGAAGCGGTTGGTGGGTGTAGCCCCACACTGGGGTGAACCACATATATCCTATGTCTTTGATTGGCTTTGTGCTATTTTTTTATGTGATGAATATGCTCAGTTCCTTGCTTATTATATATGTTAGATAGATATGCTGATTCTTAGTTCTTTATTTATGTTGAATGTGCTAGATGTAACTCATAATGCTAAGTGGGATGTGTTGGTTATGGAGCCTAATTATGTTCCTAATTCAGAGATCCTTGCTTTCAGCCATGTTTACACCCCATGAAGACTTTACACCCCAAAAGTATGTACACTCTTCCTCGCGGGGGAGTGCAGAGAGGGGGTACCACCTCTGTGGGGTCTAGGGGGCCTATCCCCCCAGCTAGGGGGTTCAAGGGAAAGAGAGCCCCTAACGGGGGTTCAAGGGTAGTGTCCTTTGATGGGGGTTCGGGGGCGAAGACCCCGAAGGAAAAATTTCCTTGTAAATGTATATTGTAATTTCATTGTAAATCTAGACCGTTCATTATAAGGTCGTAGATCTAACGGTAGAAATTATGTTAAGGTTTTTTTCCCTAGAATGAAACCCTTTGTTATGAGGGAAATGTATTGTGGCTATGCATTATGGTGATTATTGTATTCTGAGAGAGGAGATTGTGAGAGAAAGAAGAGGAAGTTACAGTGGGGTTTGTTGTAGGTTGTATCCCTTCATTTGCTAGATAATAATAAAGGAAGGACCTGGAAATTTCTCTGGTGGACGTAGCCCACACTGGGTGAACCACGTAAATCTATGTCTCTATTGTATTTTGTATCTTCTATGTTTTTTTTCTGCATTTGTTTTATTTTATTGCTCCACAGTCCTGTTTTTCTAACAGGATGTGTATATTTTCATTGTTACTGCGTCGATCTATCCTTAGGGTTTGTTCTGCAATGTTATTAAAGCTAATGAATTGATGCATATAATATTCTAAGTGTTGCTAGAATACTCCACAAAGTGTTATAATCACATATATGTGTCCCATCCTGGTTACATACACCTGAGTCTTGTAACCCCCCTGGTTCTACCTCGAGCGAGACCTCGATTGCTTCGCAGGTGTTACTGAAAGGTGTGGTAGTTAGGGTTTTGTTGGTGTGTTGTTGAAGCATTGAACCCTGGGTTTGCCCCTGTACCAACAAATGGTTCTGTTACCGAGACCTGAAACTGTGATTGTTGGGAACTGAAGTAAGAGAAAAAAAGAGAAGCTCTGTGTGTAGATCTGCTTCTGAAGTGCGCAATACTCTACTTGACTTGTGAAGCTATATGCTAAGAAATAAATCTGATTTGAAGAAAAGAGGTAAGATCTTAAGGCCTTATGCTTTGATAAGAGTAAGATAAGTGAAAATTTTTGTTTCGAAAGAATGAATTTAGATATGTTTGATAGATTTTGTCCTAGTTTAAAATCTAGGGCATAGTTAGAAGAAAGCGTTGATCTGAATAAATTTGAAAAAAATAAAGAAATATATGTTATTCCTATGCATAAAAATAATTTTTGGACTAATAAGTGGATGCAGGATCCTAGAAAGAATTTTTGCAGATTGCATCTCTAGCAGTGTGATCCTAGTGTGAAGTATAGGAGAAGTTGGGGAACATACAAGGGAAAAAGAGGATTGAAACTATGTTCTAACTACATAATAATGGGACATCTTGCTAAGGAGTGCCCTGGTATAGGTCCTATTTGTCTTTGTTGTAAAATTGTTGGTCATGAAGTTGAATATTGTCCAAGGATGATTGCTAAAGTTGAACAAATGAACATGGGTCAAAAGAATATGATCATGTTAGAGAATCATAAAGAAAAAGAATCATAGAAAGCTTGGACTATGTTATAGCAGTTGAAAAAACAATGGATTTTCATTAAGATATCAGTTTACCAAAGATCCTAAAAGTAAAATAGTGCATAAGTGAAAGAATAAGAGACTTCGACATAGACTATGTCTTGGATGAGGAAACACAAGTGAATATTATGATAGAGGAAACTTGGGAAATTTTGGGAAAGCCTACTATGGTACCTTCATTGAGAAGCATAGGCTTGTTCGAGGGAAAGATGATAACCCTATGTAGAAGAGTTACTAATGTACCTATTATTATTCGTGGAACATCGACAAAAGAGGAATTTGAAGTCATTAAGTTCGTTCAGAATAGTGCCCCTTTACCACTTTTATTATGTAAGACTCAGATTGAGAAAGAAAATATCGGAAGGAACACGGAGGAAGAAGCTAAAGAAAGGAAGAAGAAAGAACTAAAGGATTTCATAGCTAGAAAAATAGACCAACTAATAGAAGAACGAGAGGATAAGTCGAAGCAACAGAAGGAAAGAGAATTAGTTGTCAAGTTTGAAATAATGTAGGAAGTTTCGAAGGACATATCCATGCAAGAAAGAAGAATTTCCACCCAGGGATTAATAGGAGAAGGGATATTAACTTCAGACCCTTTGAGAGCACATCAACACTACGAAGTCACTACGCTAGAAGAAGATAAGAGTACGAATGGAAAGAGGAATCCAAAAACAACTAGAGAAACTAAGATCATAGGAAAGAAAGCAAGGAATCTGAGTAAGAAGAAATCCAAGTTGCAAAATCTACAAGAAGCTAGAGAAAAAAATGGAATACTTCGTAGGAGGAAGGTTCGCAGGATTTGAACCTCGCCGGAACAACAGGACTGCGCATAATGGGACTTCAACTCGAAAAAACTATATAATCGTTGGAGGTGCCCCGACCGTTAGAATGATACTTCGGAACATCTAGGAAACACATTTATGGGTGGATGGACTGCTTTTGAGAAGTTGAGAAAGTGCCATAATAGACAGATTCACATTGGTGGAAGCATTCCTGCTCATTGGAAGAATCTGTTATGAGGCCCCGCTTAATTAACCCGTTAGACGCTATGTCAGGACCACTTTTAGCCACCCATGATTAATTGAGCTAATAGAGAATTGATTGTGTGTCGAGTTGTGTTATCAGAAACTAGGTGTCGTTGTCCATTTGTCTACCCTGCTTATCCATCTGCCTACCCCGACTTATCTGCTTAAAAATTTGAATGTCAGGAGAACCCACTGAGTTAGAGAATTTTGTTGAGGAGGTTCTTAAGAAGTTCATGGATGATAGAGCTATGTATGAAGGAGTGCAGGGTTTGTTGACTAGGGGACTACAGGCTTCCCCTTGGACTGAGCATCGTTATGGTCATATTAACCCTGTGACTAAGTAGCGAAGTAAGCATCTCGGTGATCTGGCTAATGCGAAGCAGATCCCATTGATATTACCAAACTATATTCCACCGTTGGCTGGTGCGGTTAACCATGAAAACATCCCATGGGACTATGAGTACACCTTGATTGTCGTGTACATTCTGAAGGGAATACGCGTAGTTGGAAGCCAGTTGGGACAGATCCCATCACTGAAGAACAACGATTTCAACCTCAGCGAAAAAATGAACTATGTTATGCTCGCACCCCACTGATACTTGACAAATACCATTGGGAAAAATCCTCGCATCATCACCCACTCATCGATTAAGGAGATGGCGCAGTCCACTGTGCTAAGCGTAATGAAGATTCCCCATTTTGGTTGTCACCAGGAGGTTAACACTTGCGTTAATATCATCTTGTCGTGCTACCATGCCATATTGTTGTGGCTCGATAGGTGGATTATTGTGGATTCGACAATGATCCACTTGATTATAGGATTAATCATGCAGGGACACGACCCTTAGTAGTTTTACCTAGGGGAGGCCTTAGATCACTCCCTGACACAAAGCATCAAGGAGGCTTAAGACAAAGTTGAAAAAGGAAATATAGGCTACAAGGTAGCCTCTATCTAGGATGGTGTAGTGTGCTTCGCTTGAAAACTCATATTTAGCAAGCTCATAAGAAATCACTGCCCCACACAAGTCATCAGGTTCATGGTGGACCTTGCAAAAAAATGTGTGGAGGGAATGCAAATGAATTGGGCGAGTTACCTCATCAAAGAACTTGAGAAATACTATCGCGAAGCTCAGGACCAGGGATACAAGTTCCACTTCAGCTGGTTGATTGTTTTGATCACATTTGTCACTTGGAAAATGCTGGAAAGAGCCACCTTTTCGTAGATTTAACCATTGGATTCATTGGTCGCTAGGCTCTCTACATTGTGTTACACCAATGACATGTCGAAGCAATGGAAGTCAAATGTTTTGTTCCATTTGTGTTATCAACAACTAAAGGTTGCCAAATATTCATTCCCACACATGACACTGCACACTTTGCACCAGTACATACTGATAGATAATTTTTGTGTATATCGACATTTCATACATATCACTGTGCACAAAGATGAGAGTAAGGAAGAGTTACAATCATATTCTAAGCTGATAGATGAAGACATGGAGTAGATCATGAAGGAATGGTTGAAGGAGTTCCTTCTACCTGTTGCTGATGCAGAATTATCCGACACTAACATCATAGGATGCCCCTTGGTCACTCGAGTTGAGCATGTTGGAAAGTCCAGTGGGACAAAGAAGAAGAAAAAGAAGGAATAAATCCAGGATATAGAGAGCGATGAGGAGGACAACGCCTCTGAAGAAAATGGATCTGGATCGCTAAAAGGAGGAGATGAATCAAATGGACAAGGAGGAGGGGACGAAGTAGAAAAGCAAGGAGAAGGAGAAGCTACACCATTGAAGGATCCCCCTATTGAAACAGTAACTTCACAGAAAAGGAAGGTTTCTCCACAGAAACCTTTGGCAAGAAAGAAGATGTACGCTAGTAAGCCCCAGTTGGAGGCCACGCTCATAAGGATGACATCATCTTGGTCTGCGTAGTGATTGAGGATGCTTTTGATGATATCTTACAGAGATATGTAGTGAAGAAGGAGGAGTTTTATGAAAGAGTCAAGAAAGAACTAAAGGAAATACATCAAGCTATTCATTTGATCTGCGCAGTACCTATTGTTCCTTCCTCATTGGAGAATGCAGAATTGGGGGATGAACCAACCCAATTAAGAAGACTTGCAGATGCGACAGAGGCTCGACTTCAGAAAATCAAAGAAGAGAAGGAGAAGGCTAAAGAATCCTTGAAACAAGAGAAAGAGGAATTCTTAGAGAAATTACATGTAGCACGGTACTGTGTAACCACCTATGAAAATAACAAAGAAGAGTTTCAGGCAATGGTCCAGCAAGACAAAGTAAAGCTACAAAGAGAAAACGAGCAGTTGCTCGTAGAACAGACTATATTCAAAGAGGCAGTGAATAGAGCATGTCACTCTGTGCTAGGATTGGCATAGGAGAAACAAGACTTGGTTGATGTTCAAGTGGTGAAGCTCGTTGAGACTATCCAACAACTTCAAGTGAGGATAATAGATTTGGAGGTCCAAGCAGTATCGAGAACTCCATAGGAGATGCGCAACCAGAGGGAGGAAGTTGCTAAGAATGAAATTGTAAGGATCAGATCCCTCATCTATGAATGCAAAAAATTGAGGTATAGAAGTGCGCAGACTTATGAAAGCCTCACAGAATATCTAGAGCTAAGGAAACTAGAAGTGTAGTTACAGGAGGCACAACAGCAAGCACTGTCAGTAGAGGCGCAAATGAAGCTACTCATTCAGGTAGAAAGAATGAAGAGATCTTAGGAACAACATCCAATACAACAACATATTACTACCATCTAGGGAAGAGTAATGGAAGTCACACAGAGGATACAACCTGTGCAGGATGAAGACTGCACGATGTTTGAAGAAATTAAGGGATAATTCCCAATTATACCAAGTGGTTGCAACGGTGGAACAACACCTGGAAGGCCCTATTACAAAGTAGACAATCTAGGAGCTCTCTGAGAAGGAGGCTTAGGTGAAACAACAAGTCAAGGAAGCTCGAGTGAAGCTTGAGGCCTTCAAAGCAATGTTGCTCAGAACTGAGTGACTCGAGATGAGTCACGGGTGAGTGTTGGGGGCTTGTTGGCCCTCGACCAATTTTTGAGGAAACCTTGGTCAGGTTTGACCACTTTTTGGACTTTGACGAAGTGATCAAGGAAGGAGTTCCCAAGTGGATCTAAGATCATGGATATCACTTGTTTTGCAGGCTTTGTGGACCCAACAAGGGGTCCCTTAGGGTTTTTGAAATGGGTTATGGGATGTCGGCCCATGGGTTTACCCATGATTAGGGATTTTTCTAATAGATTTTAAAAGTATAAATAAGTAAGAATGTAATGTAGAAGTGGTGAAAGGCTAAGTGCAAAATAGACTTAGAGAACAAAGTATAAGTGGCTAAGTGTAAGTAGTTGTGAGTGCTTTATGCAACATAATGTGTATGTAAGGCTCTATGCTTGATAGAGGAGTTGGATGTGTTCCTTGACCTAATTTTGGGAAGGAGGATCTGGTGATTAGTGCAAATATCTCTTGTCCCATGTGAAGTTTGGCTCTGTGGCTTAGTGCCCAGGACCGAATGGATGTAAGAGATTGAATAATAATAAAGAAGACGAAGTAGTTGGTGGTCGTAGCATCACACTGGGGTGAACCACGTATATCATGTTTCTTTGATTGGATTTGTGTTGTGTTTTTTATGTGATGAATATGTTCAGTTCCTTTCTTATTATATATGTTAGATAGATCTGTTGATGCTTAGTGATTTATTTGTGTTGAATGTGCTAGATCTAACTTATGATGCTTAATACGATGTGTATATTGTCATTTTTATTGGGCTGATATATCCTTAGGGTTTGTTCTACGATGTTATTAAATCTAATGAACTGATGCATATTATCTTCTAAGTGTTGCTAGAATACTTTTCGAAGTGTTATAATCATAGATCTATGTCCCAACTTTTTTATAGACACATGAGTCTTGTAACCCCCCCTACTTCTACCTCGGGTGAGACCTCGCCTGCTTCGCAGTTGTTGTTGAAAGGGTTGGTAGTTAGGGTTTTATTGGTGCACTATTGAAGCGTTGAACCTTGGGTCTACCCCTGTGCCAACAAGAAACTAGCAGAACATTTGTAGAGATACAGAACACTATGGATGATGACACCACCAGAGGAATGGCCTCATCACTTCATTCATACATTAGAAGGAATTCTAGAAAACTGGTATGTAAACTAAGAAATGTGTAGAGGCACTACAGAATGGACAACATTACAACATAATTGTATAGTAACCTTCTCATTCGAACATGAGAAAAAAAACATTGATTAAACACTCAAACAAATCAGAGGGGTGATATTTATTGATGAACTAGAGGTTGAACCCATGATAGAGTACCAACAAAAACACAAATAGACAATCAAGGAACTATTGTCATGCTATCATGTGGAAGAATAAGCACCAGAGGAAGATGACCCACACAACATTCATTTACACAAGTTAAAGAGGAAAGAGAGGTGGAAGGTCCATGTTTGGAATCAGAAGTATTTGTTGCACCTATCAAAGTAAAGAAAGTCAACATTCGGACAAATGAGAATCCCAAAATGGCCATCATCATAGACTACTGGGATGAACAAACAATAGAGAGGATAAAAAAGTTACTATGCAAAGGCATATCAGGAGAGATAGGAGAGATGAATATACCTCTCAAACCTAAGGCTAGATATGACAGACATAGACCTTATAGACTGAATCCAATATATAAGCAGAAAGTGAAAGAAACAACTGATGGAATGTTAGAAGCTAGAATTATAGAACCAATAGAAGAATCTAAATGGATAAGCCCTATGGTAGTGAAAGAAAGGAAACAAGGGAGGAGGATTTTTGTAGGTCTGAGGAAACTGAATGATGCTTGCCTACATGACCCTTTTCCCACCCCTTTCACAGATTAGGTATTAGATAATATGGGAGGCCAGGAGGCATACTCATTTATAGATGGATTATCAGATTACCATGAGATCAAGAAAGCTCTAGAAGACAGGTACAAGACTAATTTTTCCACAGAATGGGGATCCTACCAGTACACAGTCATTCATTTTGGGCTGAAGAATGCACCAGCTATATTTTCAAGGGTAGTAATAGATGCTTTCAAGGAGTTCATACATCAGTTTTTAGAAGTGTATCTGGATTAATGTACTGTATATAGACTATTAAAAGATCATTTGAAAGTATTAAGGCTAATGTTGGAAAGATGAAAGCAGTGTCAGATATCATTGAATATCAAGAAGTGCATTTTTGGGACACATTTTGGAATATTATTGGGCCATATAGTGTGAAAACAAGGATTTCTAGTAGATCCTACCAATGTTGTAGTCAATGTCAATTTACCACCACCAAAATTAGTGTGCCATTTGAGAGCAACATTGGGACATACAAGCTACTACAAATTTTTTATAAAAGGGTATGCGCAGATCAATGCGTCCATGGAGAAACTATTAAAAAAAGATACTGAATTTCAGTGGAATGAGGACTGTCAACAAGGTTTGGACATTCTAAAAGAAAAAAATGGTCGCAACACCTATTCTAGTATTCCCATATTGGGAAAATAATTTGCATGCGCATGTAGATGCATCAATTATAGCACTTGGAGAAATTCCTCTTTCTCTTGATGCATCCATTATAGATGCATCAAGAGAAAGAGGAATTCTTAGAGCAATTACACATAGCATGGTACTGTGTAACCACCTATGAAAACAAGAAAGAAGAGTTTCAGGCAATGGTCCAGCAGGACAAAGTGAAGCTACAAAGACAAAACAAGCAGTTGCTCGCAAAACAGACCATAGTCAAAGAGGCAGTGAACAGAGCATGTCACTTTGTGCTAGGCTTGGCACAGGAGGAACAAGAGTTGGTTGATGTTCAAGTGGAGAAACTTGTTGAGACTATCCAGCAGCTTCAAGTGAGGATAACAAATTTGGAGGTCCAAGAAGTACCGAGAACTCTGTAGGAGATGTGCAACCAGAGGGAGGAAGCTTCTAAGAATGAAATTGTAAGGATCAGATCCCTCATCTCTGAATGCAAACAACTGAGGGATAGAAGTGCGCAGACTTATGAATGCCTCGTAGAATATCTAGAGCTAAGGAATATAGAAGCCTAGTTACAGGAGGCACAGCAGCAGGCACTGTCAGTAGAGGCGCAGATGAAGCTACTCATTCAGGTAGAAAGGATGAAGAGATCTCAGGAACAAAATCCAATACAACAACATATTACTACCATCTAGGGCAGAGTAATGGAAGTCACATAGAGGATACAACCAGTGCAGGACGAATCCTGCACGATATTTGAAGAAATTAAGGGAAAATGCTCCCAATTATACCAAGTGGTTGCAACGGTGGAACGACACCTGGAAGGGCCTATTACAAAGTAGACAATCCAGGAGCTCCTTGAGAAGGAGACTCAGGTGAAACAACAAGTCAAGGTAGCACGAGTGAAGCTTGAGGCCTTCAAAACAATGTTGCTCAAAATTGAGTGACTCGGGATGAGTCACATGTGAGTGTTGGGGGCTTGTTGGCCCTCGACTAATTTTTGAGGAAACCTTGGTTAGGTTTGACCACTTTTTGGACTTCGACGAAGTGATCGAGGAAGGAGCACCCAGGTGGAGTGGAGATCGTGGATCTCACTTGTTTTTCGGTCTTTGTGGACCCAACAAGGGGTCCCTTAGGGTTTTTGAAATGGGTTATGGGATGTCGTCCCATGGGTTTACCCATGATTAGGGCTTTTTCTAATAGATTTTAAAAGTATAAAAAGTAAGAATGTAATGTAGAAGTGGTGAAAGGCTAAGTGAAAAATAGAATTAGAGAGTGAAGTATAAGTGGCTAAGTGTAGGTAGTTGTGAGTGCTTTATGCAACATAATGTGTATGTAAGGCTCTATGCTTGATAGAGGAGTTGGATGTGTTCCTTGACCTAATTTTGGGAAGGAGGATCTGGTGCTCAGTGCACAGATCTCTTGTCCGATGTGAAGTTTGGCTCTATGTCTTAGTGCACAGGACCGAATGGGTTTAAGAGATTGAATAATAATAAAGAAGATGAAGTAGTTGGTGGACGTACCCTCACACTGGGGTGAACCACGTATATCATGTTTCTTTGATTGGATTTGTGTTGTGTTGTTTATGTAATGAATATACTCAGTTCCTTTCTTATTATATATGTTAGATAGATCTATTGATGATTAGTGCTTTATTTGTGTTGAATGTGATAGATCTAACTTATGATGCTAAGTACGATGTGTATACTGTCATTTTTATTGGGTTGATCTATCCTTAGGGTTTGTTCTACGATGTTATTAAATCTAATGAAATGATGCATATTATCTTCTAAGTGTTGCTAGAATACTTTGTGAAGTGTTATAATCATAGATCTATGTCCCATCTTTTTTACAGACACATGAGTCTTGTAACCCCCCCTACTTCTACCTCCGGTGACACCTCGCCCGCTTCGCAGTTGTTGCTGAAAGGGCTGGTAGTTAGGGTTTTATTGGTGCACTATTGAAGCGTTGAACCCCGGGTATACCCCTGTGCCAACAGGAAACTAGAAGAACATTTGTAGAGATGCATAACACTATGATTAATGACACCATCAGATGAATGGCCTCATCACTTCATCCATACATTAGAAGGAATTCTAGAAAACTGGTATGTAAACTAAGAAATGCGTAGAGGCACTACAGAATGGACAACATTACAACATAATTGTGTACTAACAATCAAGGAACTATTTTCATGCTATCATGTGGAAGAAGAAGCACCAGAGGAAGACAACCCATGCAACGTTCATTTACAGAAGTTGAAGAGGAAAGAGAAGTGGAAGGTCCATGTTTGGAATCAGAAGTATTTGTTGCACCTATCAAAGTAAAGAAAGTCAACATTGGGACAAATGAGAATCCCAAAATGGTGAGCATCATAGACTACTAGGATGAACAAACAATAGAGAGGATAACAAAGTTACTACGCAAAGGCATAGTAGGAGAGATAGGAGAGATGAATATACCTCTCAAACCTAAGGCTAGATATGTCAGACAAAGACCTTATAGACTGAATCCAATATATAAGCAGAAAGTAAAAGAAACAATTGGTGGAATGTTTGAAGCTAGAATTATAGAACCAATAGAAGAATCTAAATGGATAAGCCCTATGGTAGTGAAAGAAAGGAAACAAGGGAGGAGGATTTGTGTAGGTCTGAGGAAACTGAATGATGCTTTCCTACATGACCCTTTTCCCACCCCTTTCACAGATTAGGTATTAGATAATGTGGGAGGCCAGGAAGCATACTCATTTACAAATGGATTATCAGATTACCATGAGATCAAGAAAGCTCCAGAAGACAGGTACAAGACTAATTTTTCCACAGAATGGGGATCCTACCAGTACACAGTCATTCCTTTTGGGCTGAAGAATGCACCAGCTATATTTTCAAGGGTAGTAATAGATGCTTTCAAGGAGTTCATACATCAATTTTTAGAAGTGTATCTGGATTATTGGACTGTATATAGACTATTAAAAGATCATTTGAAAGTATTAAGGCTAATGTTGGAAAGATGAAAGCAGTGTCAGATATCATTGAATATCAAGAAGTGCATTTTTGGGACACATTTTGGAATATTATTGGGCCATATAGTGTGAAAACAAGGATTTCTAGTAGATCCTACCAATATTGTAGTCAATGTCAATTTACCACCACCAAAATTAGTGTGCCAGTTGAGAGCGACATTGGGACATACAAGCTACTACAGAAATTTTATAAAAGGGTATGCACAGATCAGTGTGCCCATGGAGAAACTGTTAAAAAAAGATACTGAATTTCAGTGGAATGTGGAATGTCAACAAGGTTTGGACACTCTAAAAGAAAAAATTGTCACAACACCTATTCTAGTATTCCCATATTGGGAAAATAATTTTCATGTGCATGTAGATGCATCAATTATAGCACTTGGAGAAATTATGGCATAGCTAGGACCAGGAGATTTGGACCATCCTATAGCATTTGCTAGAAAAAAAATATTAGAATCATAGAAGAACTAAAACACTACAAAAAGAGAAGGCATAGATATGGTCTATGCACTATAGAAGTTCAGACATTACTTACTAGGAAAACACTTTAAGATGTTCACAGATCATTCATCCCTCAAATACATACTCAACAAGCCAGTGTTGGGAGGGGGATCTATAGGTGGCTATTGTTATTTCAAGAATTTGTTTTTGAAGTGATAGTCAAACCAGGGAAGTTGAATGTAGGGCCTAATCACCTATAAAGGGTAATGAATGGAGAAAAACCTGCCAACTTGGAAGACAACTTCCCTGATGCACAGTTATTTTTCAGTCCAAATAGTCGATGAATACTTTGTTGATATTATTGAATACTTGAGTACAGAGATTGTGCCACAATATTTTAACACTGCACAGAGGAAGAATCGTGTAGTCAGAGCTGTAGAATATCAATTGATTGCATGACACTTATACAAAATGGGTGCGGGCAACATTTTGAGAATATGTGTACAAGAACATGAAAGACCTAGAATTTTGGAAAAAACTCATGAGGGAATAGTTGGAGGACACTATGCAGGAAACGTTACTGCGCAGAAGGTATTGCATGTAGAATTTTGGTGGTCAACAATTCACAAAGATGCTAAGGAATATTTCTAGAGATGTGATGTCTCTCAAAGTGTAATGTCCCTTTCCAAATAGGATCTCTAGAGAGGAGGTTTAATGGTCTAAACTACCCCGTTAGACTATAGATAGGGCCAAAGAGGGGTAAACAGGGTTACTAGAGGTCACTCCAGTCAAAGGTGTTATATTCGTAAAGTGACATTGAGCTAAAAAGGGTTAAAAGAGCTTTTAAATCATTATGAGCTAAAAATAGAAGTCAACAATGAATTAGGGTTTCAACAATGATTTAGGGTTTTGGAAGTCAACAGTGAATTCGGGTTTTAGCATGATTTAGGGTTTTGTAAAGCTATAAAGGAAGGTTCAACGACCTAATTCATGATTATGTAGACTATGACTTGTCATTGAGGAGAAGAGGCACATCTCAGGAGAGATAGTTCAGTGTATTCCAGGAGGAAGACACTAGTTGGATGATTTCGGTGTTGAAAGACACACCCTAGTCACCAGGAAGATCATCCAGGTCTTCCATCATTCTTCATTGATTCCACAGTGCTCCCATATTCTGGGTATTATCTTTTAGTTGCTTATTTGTATTCTGGATAAGAACCTCTTGTCTTTTGATCTAGCCGAGTGTTGTTATTTTATTCAGTCATAGTTGCTTATTTATATTCTAGCTAGGATCCTTTGTATGTTGATCTAGTCGAGTATTGTTAGTTATTCAGCCACATTCATCCATTTTGTAATCCATAGAGATATCATAATACAAACTTTGCAGTCCTTTGTTGCGTTTATTATTTGTATGATCCTTTATATGTTGTAAACCTTTGATCCTACACACACATTAGCAGTGTTTCCTAGACTAGCCAAGTTATGAACATTACAGTGGTATCAAGGCTTTAGTCCTGCCAGCCTGTGACTAAGGACAATGAGTGCAGCAGAAGACCCAGAGGGTCATGAACACGTAGGTGACAAATATGTCACTTACAATAGGCATCATGAAAGAAGGCATAGGCCTGATTTCCCCCCTTTTCCTCCTAGCTCAGAGGAAGAGGAAGAGGAACATAGAGAAGCAACGAGATGGGCAGAGTGTGAGGTTGAGAGTGAGGCAGAGAGGATGCTAGGAGATAGATATGAGTGACCATAGGGCAGTGGAAAGGCCCCTGTAGATCCAGAGGAAACTTTCATGCAGGTTATCAATGATATGTTAGCTAGTCAATGGACCATGTCTCAGTCCTTAGCATAGGTGCCTGATAGATTGGCTAAAGTGGGCACCCCAGATACAAAAGTCCCACATGCAGCACAGGGGAACTTAGAAGAAGGCAGTAGACCCTAGTCGCCCTTTAGCACATACACCTCTATGAATAGGATTCCCAAACCCTTATTTCCCAGTTTCCATAGGGCACCCCCATTAGCAGCACCACCATCGATAAAACAAAGGCCACCCACTCATGCCGACGACATTGTAGAGTATAAGAGGGAGTAAGCAACATTGGGTCATGACTTCCATCAGGACATGACCTTAGTCGAGTACTGTGGACTCAGACTCAGGAGCCACCCTAGAGAGATGCAGAGGGGAGGACCACAACAGTAGTAGGGGCATAACCTCGATTTCATCCAAAAAGTTGGGAAACTCACCATCCCTTCTTTTGACGAATCATCCAAATACACCGCTAGAGCTTGGGTATAGAAGCTAGACATGTATTACAAGCTCAACTAAATGACTGAGAAAGAGGCAATCAATTTCGTGACCTTACACTTGGAGGGTGAGGCACACGAGTGGTGGTATCATGGACTAGTGACATTGGGTCACAATCGCATCACCTCTTATAGGGAGTTTACAGATAGGCTCATGGACAGGTTTGATAGGAAGGATCTTGAGATACACTTTAGGGATCTAGCCCAGTTGAGACAAACTGGCACAGCAGAGGTGTTCATCACATAGTTTCAGCAGGTAGTCATTGCAGTGACAGATATATCAGAGCCCAGGCTGATCATTCTATTCACATAAGGACTCACAGAGCCTTTGAGAGGATGGGTGAAGGCATACATGCCTCCCAATTTGTAGGATGCCATCCTTCTCACTCAGGATCTAGCAGACTCAGTGCCAAAGACTAAAACTTTCTCCAAACCATTTGTTCCCTAGAGAGATCAAGACAAGAATCCATTCCAGAGAGAATGGAAGGGCAAGGAGAAGTTGGATGATGAGACTAGGCAAGAGCTTATGAGGAATAAGCTTTCCTTCGGCTGCATAGATCCTTGGGTCCTAGGCCATAGGTGCATGGGCAAGGGAGAGATTCATTATATTGAGGTAGCAGTAGATAGTGTGGATAGTGAGGAGGAAGAGAAGGACAGTGGATCCACTAGTTCAGAGGAGGAGTCAGCACCAACAGAGGAGAAGCTTCCCCGTAGACCACCGACACCAACAATATCCCATCCTCCACTAATCCCACAACCGCCAGAGCAGGATAATAGGAGGAAACTAGAAAAGGGACGAGTCATAGTGACCCTTTATGGTGTTCACAGGTATGATAACCTCTACATCAGAGTGATTATTCAAGGGCAACGGGAAATCTCCCTGATAGATGGTGGGACCACCCACAACTTCATCGATGTTTCACTATTATCAATACGGGCAATTCAGACAAAGGAGTTTGAAGGGTTTGATGTTACGGTAGCAGATGGCCACACAGTGGAGTGTCTAGATAGAGTTCCAAAATTAGAGATGAAGTTAGGAAACTACACAGTGAGAGACACATTTTATGTGGTTGACCTATTGGACACAGATGTGGTCTTAGGAGTTTAGCGGAGATTACCTTGGGAAAAATCACTACCAACTACCAAACCTTGGAAATGGGATTCAGAGATCAGGATGGGAAGAAGGTTGTTCTAAGAGGTATGTCGACAGGAGCACCCAAGAAAGTTTCAACCAAGAGGATGGAAAGGATATTCATACATGGGGAGGTAGCATATGTTGCAGAGTGCTTGATCACTACTCTGAAGGATTCAGAAGGTCGACAACAATACCACACAGAGATCAAGAATTTATTGGGATGACATCAGCAGGTCTTTGAGGCAATTCCACCAGTGAGACCACCTGAAAGGGGGTTTTAACACACCATTGAGTTGGAGGAGGGGGCCAAACCTATGATCACCCCCCCTATCGTCATCCTAGGAGTTTCAAGGATGATATACAGAAGGCAATCAAGGAATTGTTGGCGATGGGACACATCAGACCGAGCATCAGCCCATTTGCTTCTTCAATTTTCTTAGTTCTGAAGAAGGGTGGCACCATGAGGATGTACATTGATTACCAAGCCTTGAACAAGAAAACCATCAAGAACCAGTACCCTATCCCACGCATTGACAAGTTGATGGATGAACTGCATGGGGTAGTTTTTATCTCAAAAATTGATCTATGCTCTGGATATCATCAGATCAACATTCGAGAGTAGGACATAGAGAAGATGAAATTTCGATGTCATTTTGGACACTTTGAGTTCCTGGTTATGCCATTTGGGCTAACCAATGAACCCTGTACATTCCAGTCTTGCATGAACCATATATTCAAGGATTAGTTAAGGAAATCATTCTTGGTTTTCTTCGACGACATATTGATCTATAGCTGGTCATGGAAAGAGCATATGAGGCACCTGGATGAGGTATTGAGCATCATGGAGGCACTATCATTATATGCCAAAGAGTCCAAGTGCGAGTTTGGTATGACAAAGCTACTTTACTTAGGCCACATCATCAGTGAACAGGGGGTACAGGTGCACCAAGAGAAGATTAAGGTCATTATGGATTGGCTGATGCCCAAGAACATGACAGAATTGAGGAGCTTCTTCGAGTTGTGCAACTATTATAAGCGGTTCGTCCGGGGTTTTTCTCAACTTGGAGCACCACTGACAGATATTACCAAGCATGGGGCCTTCATATGGACTGATAAATCACAGGAATCCTTTGATCACATGAAGGAAGTCATGGGCACTTGTCCATTGTTGGCACTACCAGACTTCACCTTGCCATTTGTACTAGAGTGTGACGCATCCAACGAAGGGATCGATGCATTTTTTATGCAGGGAGGACACCCAAATGTATTTGAGAATCAGAAGCTTAGTCAACCTGAGAGGTTGTACTCCATTTATGATAAGGAAATGTTAGCAATCATGCATGCCTTGACCAAGTTCAGACAATATTTGGTGGGCAACAAATTTGTGGTCAAGATCAATCACAACAGTTTGAAGTATTTCCTTGAGCAGAAGGACCTCAGTGAGAGCCAATAGAAATGGGTGAAAAAGGTACAGGAATTCAACTTTGACATAGAGTATGTCAAGGGGAAGAAGAACATTTTGGTCGATGCACTATTGAGGAGACCTGTGGCATGTTCTTTGATGGAGATTTCAGCAGATTGGAAATCCCACTTGTTAGTGGAATATTCCAAAAACAAGTTTTTTTGTGAGGTGATGGATGGGAAGATATAGGATGACTGGTATAGGGTCATTGACGATGTCATATTTGACAAGGATAGAGTATACTTGATGCCATATTCAGGGCTTAAGAAGAAGATCCTCACCGCAATTCATGATTCACCTCTAGTAGGCCATCATGGGTTTTTCAAAACCTATGAACAGATAAGAGAGAGGTTCTCCTAGAAGGGCCTCAAACAAGACGTTAGGAGACACGTCAATGAGTGTGTGACTTGCCAGTAGAACAATTCAGATCATGCTCTTCCAGTAGGGCTACTTTAGCCACTCCCATTCCAGAGCAGAAACGGGAGAGTATATCTATGGACTTCATCACAGGTCTACCCAAGGTCTAGGGTAAGGACTGTATCTATGTAGTGGTTGGAAGATTGACGAAGTTTGTTCACTTCTATGCCATACCGATAGAGTACAACACAGTTCGAATAGCCGATATTTTCTTTAGGGAGGTCTTCAGACTTCATGGGTTGCCAAAGCACATCGTCAGTGACAGGAACAGTCGGTTCATAGGGACATTTTGGAGAGAGTTGTTTCAGTTGGTGGGGACAGAGTTGACACCTAGCACCAACTATCACCCTCAGACAGATGGGCAGGCTGAGATTGTCAACAAGTGGGTTGAAGGGTATTTGAGGAACTATGTAGGAGGACAAAAGAGAACGTGGGTAAAGTGGTTACATTTGGGAGAACATTGCTACAACACCACATTCCACATGTCCATTGGTATGACACCCTTCCGAACATTCTATGGATATGATGCTCCCACTTTGGTAGACTTGGTATTTGGGGAGAGAAGAGATCCCAAGGCCAAGGATTGGATCATAGAGAGTCAGGAGATTCTCAAGTTGTTGAAAGAGAACCTGCAGATGGCGCAAAACCGACAAAAGATAAGTGCGGACAGACACATGATAGAGCGCATATTTGAGGTTGGAGATTTGGTTTTCTTGAGACTCCAACCCTACAAACATTCATCTCTAAAAAAGAGTGGGGCCAAGAATCTCAAGCCTAGATTTTATGGTCCTTACAGGATCATGCGCCGAGTAGGCAACATTTCTTATGAGCTAGATCTTCCAGAGGGGAGTAAGATTCATAACATGTTCCATGTGTCTTGCCTCAAAATGGAAGTGGGACAATTCATTAGCACATCAGAGGATCTTTCCCAGTTGGATGAGGAGGGATAGTTTGAGTTAGTTACGGAGGTGGTTTTGGAGTTCCATGTGCGGAAACTGAGGAGCAGGGTCATCAGAGAGTGTTTGATCAGATGGAGAGGGCTTCCAGTAGAGGACGCTACTTGGGAGAGCGATCAAGTGTTGCAGCAACCTACACTGGTATTGCTTGAGGACAAGCAATTTCAGGAAGGGAGGATTGTAATGTCCCTTTCCAAATAGGAGCTCCAGAGAGGAGGCTTAATGGTCTAAACTGCCCCATTAGACTATAGCTAGGGCCAAATAGGGATAAATAGGTTTACTATAGGTCACTCCAGTTACAGGTGTTATATTCGGAAAGTGACATTGAGATAAAAAGGGGCAAAAGTGCTTTTAAGTCATTATGAGCTAAAAATAGAAGTCAACAGTGAATTAGGGTTTCAGCAGTGATTTATGGTTTTGGAAGTCAACAACGAATTAGGGTTTTAGCATGATTTAGGGTTTTCTAAAGCTATAAAGGAAGGGTCAGCAACCTAGTTCATGATTATGCAGATTATGACTTGTCATTGAGGAGAAGAGGCGCATCTCAGGAGAGATAGTTCAGTGTATTACAGGAAGAATACACCAGTTGGTTGATTTTGGTGTTGAAAGACACACCCTAGTCACCGGGAAGATCATCCAGGTCTTCCATCATTCTTCATTGATTCCACAGTGCTCCCATATTCTGGGTGTTATCTTTTAGTTGCTTATTTGTATTCCGTCTAAGATCCTTTTGTCTTTTGATCTAGCCAAGTGTTGTTATTTTATTCAGTCGTAGTTTCTTATTTATATTCTGGCTAAGATCCTTTGTATGTTGATCTAGTCGAGTATTGTTAGTTATTCAGCCGCATTTGGCCATTTTGTAATCCACAGAGATATCATAATACAAACTTTGCAGTCCTTTGTCGCGTTTATTATTTGTATGATCATTTATATGCTATAAACCTTTGATCCTACACACACATTAGCAGTGTTTCCTAGACTAGCCATGTCAGGAACATTACACAAAGAGTTGGTAAACCGAATAGAAGGGATGAGATGCCCCTAATACCATAAGTAACTTTGCAGGTATTTGAAAATTGAGAAATAGAATTTGTGGGACCAATTAATCCACCAACAAGAAGGTCAGGAGCAATATATGTCATCATTGTAACAGAATATTTAACAAGATGGGCAGGATTTGAAGATACCAATAATATTATGGGTATAAAAGACTACATGTAAGAAGATGATAGGAAAAACACCATTCATATTGGTGTATGGGCAAGAAGTAGTAGTACCATTAGAATTTTTGGTACCCATCCTGTGTGTAGAAGAAATCACCAACATGATAGAAAGAGGCACAGTGAAGGAGAGGTTGAATCAACTAATGGAGATGGAGGAGGATAAGATTCTAGAAGGATTTCATCAATAAGTAAAAAAATCAAGAGACAAATCTTGGCATGACAGACATATCAAGAGGAAGAATTTCAAGGAGGGAGATCTAGTCTTTCTTTATGACAGTAAATTTCTTCCGCATCCAGGTAAATTTAGAATGCCCCGGCTGGGGCCATATGAAGTAAATACTATCACATATGGGGGATCTATACAGTTAAAAGACTTGGAAGTCACAGAACATAAAGGACTGATCAATGGGAGTCGACTAAAACTGTACAGGGACAGTCGACCTCCTAACATTTAAAAGTTACAGTGCAGTAAGAAAACATGTACATAGTGTATTATGTTGGATCATGTTGTCATTGATGCCAATGGTTTGATTGATTGATGTCATTGATTGATGTCAAGTGATTGATTGATGTCAAAGGATTGATTGATTGATGATTGAT
>JZKD02S2015608.1:363925-417116 GCA_000966675.3 Picea glauca
TGCTTATTTACTTTGCAGTTATTGGATAATAATGCTTCATTGATATAACACTTGGATTATATGGTTAAATTGCTCTATTACTGATTCACCCCCCCTCTCAGTAATCCAACATATTATAGTAGGAGTTAAGATAGAGAAGCTGAAAAAAAGAAACAAAAAGGAGGAAAAGAAGGAAAAATAAAGAGAAAAATAAAAAATAAAGAAAATACAAAAATACTGGAAAATACAATGTGCAGCAGAAAGTGGACTCGGCGTGACGAAAGGAAAAATGTTCATGCGCAACATACGGTCAACACACTACGCACTAAGGAAATGTTACAACAAAAATACACCGTGCACTTGAAACTCTTAGCACACTGGAAAACGGGTTAACGTTCAGAAAAAGAAAAAAAAATGAAAAATGACGATTACAGAAAAAAGGCGCCAACTGGAATCATTTATGAAATTAAATGGAACATACTCATAAACCATCATTGCATTAATCATAGCCAGTAAAGTTTCTCTAAGAATTTTCATGACATCTTCTATATAAAGGGAAAATGTAGGGAACATAAGACTTATTTTGAAATCATGAATTTGTAGTGATAGAGACCATGTAGAGAAGAAGTGAATTGATGGAGAACACAATGCGAACTAGTTGGAACCTATTCGAAAAAAACTAACCAGTACCCATGATGGCACCACCGAAGATGGGCACGTCGAGCCAAGAAAGGAGGTGTTGAAGGGCATTTGTGACAGACTGGTGCAGACCTATCGGCCCTCAAGCCAAGATCCACTCACAGGATCATTCTTTAACCCCTTCGAGCCGGATCGACTCTTTCATATCCTCTGCTAGAATCTCTTTTCAAATTGGTCCATAGGTCCTTCTCGCAGCTTGCAATCTCGTGAGTTCACGAGTCGTGACTCCCGACTCTTCCTTCTCAAATCCGTGATACCCAAGATCGCAAAATGGGTATAGCTCTTCTTTCATCAGTGCCCTCCACGCATGACCATTAGCTAGGCTTCACGCAAGCTCCTCTTGCCACTCGACACTTTGTGAGTTCAAAGGTTGAACTCTTGTTCTCTTGCCTCACGAATCCCCGAGATGAAAGAAGTCAGTGGAGTGTTGAATCCTTCCAATATGTGACGCGTGTCTGCCGATATAATTCCTGGGCCCACTGTGTCGTTTTGCCATGTGTCCCCTCCGTGCCTCAACTCTCGACACTTCGCTTCTTCTACAGTCAAAAGTGACTCCTTTCAAACCCTGAACCCCCGAATACGTGAAATGCGATGGGGTCCCTGATCCAATGGTCCTCCCATTCTCTATATCCAATGGTTATCCTCGCTCCTCGCAAATTCACCACTCGCGACTTGGAGCACTCAAGTTTTTGGCTCTCACCCTGCGAACCTCTGAGTTCACGAGATCCTTCGATCTCTACCACCTATCCTCCTCCTAACAGATGGTTGCGATTCTCTCATGGTTTCGCGACTTCGGTACTTTCGAGACAAATTATTGACCTCTTATCCTCCGATATGCAGAAATGCCAAAATTTTGACATGTCGTCTATGCAGGTCCCACGATGGAACTTCCCACCTTTTTGGAGTTCTCAAACTTTGTGACTTCGCGAATCCAGATGTTATGCTCTCGGTTCTCTGACTCATGAAACCCCAAATTGAAATTTACGTGGGTGATCCAACGGCCCTTGTTGATTCAGATCCTACAGTCTGATTCTCCTGAGCTTCAACTTAGAAAGACACACTCTGTAACCCTCTTTCTCCTCTGCAAGATCTGACGGTTCTTGGGACTTCGCGAATTCTCCATGGAGAATTTCAACTGTCCACTTCCTTCTTGGCACTCCTGCAAAATGAAAAATTATGCCTTCACTGGAACTTATTTACCAGTGAAACAATGTCGCTACGCCTCCTTCCAATAACTCAAGGAACTGGTTCTCTTTGAGATTCTCTTCGACAACTTCGAAGGATCTATCCCTTCTGAGTTTTCTCCACAACTCGAGTCTTCAATAAGACTCTAGCACTCCTTGCGGAAACTCTTCAAATACTTCCAACTATTTGAATCTCTTCAACTACGCGCACTCCTTACGACAACAGTGTTTCGACAATTTCTCTCAGGTTGTAAACTTTGAGACTTCACCTGGCCTGCGCACTCCTTGCATGGCTCATGTGCTTAACTTGCACTCATGCGAGAATGAGAATAACGTTATCTCTTCTGAGCTTACAGGGATTAACTTTGACTTCTGTCAACGCACACCTTGCAGACACTTTCACTACAGTCCTTGCAGGAAAACTCTTGCTCAAACAGAGAAACAATTGAAACTCATTCCTTACTCTCCCTCTCTTCAGATTTCAGACATTAAATATGAAATCAAACATTCACGCATCAAAGAAAATGCATAACAGAGAGTAAACAAGCATGGGAATAACATTTAATCATGCATACACAGAAAGTATTTGAACACCATGAGTCTGAATCAAGCTTCATATATTAATCTCAGAACTTTTGTACATGGGTTCTTCTACACAGTTTTTTTCTCTCCTATGCTCTCTACTCTCTTGATTGATTATGCTGCTAATTGTTACAATGATACAAGTGAGGGTGTCTATATCCGTTTTCCCTCCGGCTCCTTAAACTGTCTAATCTAAGAATTCAAAGCTACCTACTTTACATTTACTAGCATAAATGCCTCTTAGTCCTTCAGACGAGAGAAGGATGCTCAAGGTCTGATTACAATCTACTAGTATGCTCTTTCTTAATTGTTTCATTAACGTTTGGCATATCAAACTTCAAAATATTTCAAATAATTAATCTTGTGCCAAAATGCGTTGGCACTTGTACTCCACTCAGTTGTTGTTGGTGATGCTCCTGCATCACACACCATCAACAGGAAGGATAGATCTGGATCGGGGTTTTCTATTTAACCCAAGTCGTTTGGTATGATCTAACCTGACAGGTTTTATGGATTTGTTAGCCAAATTAGGGTCCTCAAAAACAATGAAAAGAAAATAGACTAACTAAGAATGAGATCCTAACAATCGACACACTAATTACAAAATGTTGAGATAATAGTGTTAATGTACAATGATTATATACAATTCACAAGGTTTTCATGAAATCTTGCGAAAGTCATTGTTTGAAATAATGTTTCTAACAACATTAAGTAAGAACATAACTCTTTCTAACGTTAAGATAATAAATACTGAATGAATATGATTGTAATGATATCATGAAAATAGACAAATCTAATTAACATCCAAACATTTTAATCATTGTTCACTCATATATAACCAACTTAAAATAAAAGGAAAACAATACATCTACTAACCACTAGTTGATCAGAAATTATAAACTAAGTTTGTCTCTCGACATTGTGTGAAATCTTGTTGTCCTATATTAAGTGGAAACCTATGAAAAAAACAATCATAATACTTCTTGAACAAATTCAAGGAAGTGTTTCATATTTTGGAGTGAATTTATAACAACAGAAAGATAAATACTTATATATCCTGTGACCTCAAGATAACCAATAGATGAGGACGAAAGAAATTTCAATCCTGGGAAGTGATGTTATCAACCATTTAATAGCATAAGTAAACTCAAAAATATCTAAATAGTTGATCGATCACGGGTACAAACTAGACAGACAGATAATGGACAACATTTAGATAATCAAAGATATGAAATATCATGTGAAGACAAGACTAAAGCTAAATCAACGCAAGTAACATTTCATAACATAGAAATTATAGGAGAAAACAATGGAACAAACATAATATAGTTTACACAGGTCTAAAGCCAACATCAAACTGTTTTCTCCATATCACTTCCAAAATTATATGTCCATTCTATGGTCCAGAAAAAACATCCTTTACACCAAGCAACAAAAGTTATTTAAACATGTCTTGGATCAGTTACCTCTTATCATAAAGATAGAGGATGATCCCTGAAAAATAAGTTTGTTTTACAAAAAATAGAATAACAAAAAGATACTCCTGTAGGAGTCTTTACATAAAAAATAATTACATTAATGACATTGTTTTTCAAAAATAGCAAATTAATAAGTTGTGGGATGCTTAACCCATGATTCTTCCTCCTTAAACATGGCATCATAATTTTTTATTTACCTGAAAATGATAAAACGATATCAAAGTTTAGATAACAATACAAACAAATAATTTTAAATAGTCTGGCTACATAATCTTTTGATTTTGTAGCTAGTCTCAAAATAAAAACAAAATAAAAAATGAATGTATCTATTGTTTCTCCAACATAATCAAATGAAAAAAAAAAAATCAAAACAACTATTTATCAATTCATAGATTTGACAAAGAAGCATATGATAAGTCTGAATTTATGATGGTGTTGAAGTTCGTTGAGCTTTTAATAATCACATTACCAGAATGTTTAATCCTCTTGTCTGCCCTGTGAGCATTCAATCGAACACAGGCTTTCAACTTGTCATTCTCCCTCTCAAGCAATGACTTTCGTGCTACCATTTGGTTTAATTTTTTTAGAATATAGGGGACATCCCTGTAACATCTCTCAACCCAATCAAGACAATTTTCACAATGAACTGGTTGTATTGTAGGTAAAGGTTCAACCTATTTTGCAGAGGGTAAATTAACCTGTCTTGTGATTTGTTCCAAGTCATGTTGTATACCAGATAAACCCTCTTTCTTCTTAAGGAACGATGGGAGATTAGAAACGAAATCGAACAGTGTTGCAATAGTATTGACATCATTTCCTAGAACTCGGTCATATACACCCTCTTGAGCAATAAAATTATCATTTTCATCCTCTAAAAAGTGATCATCGACCTCAATCATTGGGATCAAGCTCAGATGATCATGATGGCGATTTCTCAAATTTCTAGATATCAGTTTGCCTGGTCTCTTGTTTGTAAAATTCACATCTGGATTATTCTATTTCTCTTACCTTCCTTTTTTCTTGACAATTGATTTGTTTAAAACAACCTGAATTGGCTCATGAGTAGGAACAATAGAAACTCTATACTTTAAATCATCTAAAACTTCTTCCAAAGACTTTATGGGCCTGAAATCACATCGTGGCTTCTTTCTTGATGGATTTTGGATAGCAACAGAGGTTTGATCTATGGACACATGGCCTTCTTGTGGATTAAAACAATTTTTTGATTGTGGGGTTAGATCAAAAGGGAATGGGGTTTTCATCGAGATGAAGAGGTGATTCTATTACATTTTTGGGTACAAAAAAATTATTTCTAAACAAGAAACGTTCCCAACTATCCCCAGTCTTAGATAGATGTGAAACTATGAGGATTTGGATGAGGCCATGGTGGAAAAGGCTCAACTGTGGGTTTAGTTTCTATCTTTGATATAACTTAGCCATTTTCTATAGACTCCTATGCACATAAAAAGGCATATTCAAATTGAAACCTAGAAAAAACATAAGCAAGCGGACATGATACAAGAAGACCAAGACATATCTACCTTCATAGGTTATGAATTTCTTAAGCATTAAGACCAGTCCATGCCATCAGGGTTTGAAAAGATAAATTGGTGTACATTTTGGACAACAATGTGATTTCCTAGAGGCCATGAGTAAATGCTAGGGTAGGCCTTTGATTTTGATGTTCTTAAACCATCGATCTCCCTCTTGGGATAATCTTGTAGCTTCTACTATGGAAACTTCGGTCACCTCTAGATGTAGATCCCCAATATTAGCCTTGGTGTGATCAAAAGAATGAGAACAATCTTGGGCCACTGCGAGGTTATAACCCTCAAACCATTTGATGAAACTATCCCAACCATACACCACAAGGTCATCCATGGTATCATCATGAGAGAGGAGAACCTGTGAACTGTTGGGCTCGATCCTCACTAAAGGAGCCATAGATATGGTTACAAAGAAACAACAGAGGTAGCGAGAGGTGGGTTGGGTCCTCCAAAACATGAAATGTAGGGTGAGGTCTGCATAATCGGGAGGAACCTGATACCTAAGGATTCAGGAGGCTACCATAAAAACCATCTGGAGCTTTGAGTGGGTAGTAACCAAAGGACACGTAGAACAATTAACCATTCTGTGAAATGAATTCCAAGGCCAAAGCATCAAAACTTACCACATGAAACAATGAATGCAGGCATGATCTATCTAGGACGAAGGGATGATGTTTGAAGGTAAGTGTATGAGTCATGTACTAGGACAACAAGACCGTGATACGACTGCTAGGGGAAAAATTCAAATTTCTAATTAAACCAAAGTTCTTCTAGTTGCGCAGTCCAGCATATGTCAAATGTGGAAACCATGTAATTGAAGCTAGAAATGACTAAGTCATATCTCCCAATGTGGATAACTCATGTTTCATGGTAATGGATCAACAAATGAAAATGATAGACTTACAAACTTTAAAGTTTATGAAAATATAGATGCTCTTTAGGTATAATCTCATTTGCAAAGAAAATAAACCACAAATTGTATGATGACCACTCAAACCAAATTTTGTTCTAATTTCACGCTTTTAGTCATGAAATTTGAACAAAACAAACAATAGATTAAAAATAATTAACTCTTACACATAGCTAGCCCAATGAATCTTTTCAAAGCCAAAACAATAAAAACGTTTGTGAGGAGAAGGAGGGAGCTATAGAAAATTCTATCCCTTGAAGACAACATTTTACCATGATAACATTTACATGAATACTTGGTTGCCAACAATGCAACATGTTGGGCGAAGCAGTTATCTTTGCATCATCAGAACTTCATATCAGGGAATAGATGACTTCGCAATAATTTTTATAAATAATTAAAAGAAAGATCAAGCAGTTCGACAATAACTCAGAAAAAATAACATAGTCATAGTATTGGATAAAGTTCTATCCAAAAATTGTAATCCGGTATCTCGTTTAGATCGTAGGGGTGTTACAAGGGGAAAAATCTATGTGGCCAAGGCTAAACCACAACAGACAGGTGTGACTGCAAAAATCAACTCAAATCTAACATGTGCTATATAAACTAATGTGCAATACGAGGAATAATCCTACCTCGATCCAATAATTTGATATCGTTCTACCATTGATCTCTTTGACCCAAAGCTTTGCATCTGCAAGAAGTTCTCAACAAACAAGCGATGCAAGTATATAGTGACAATATATAAAATAAGTTAGCACATCGGATAGCAAAATCCATTAATAAACATTACAAACATGCCCATGGATAATAATCATATATTTGCAAGATATCGATAGGATGGGAAAGGAGTATTTCTATTAATAATTGATCAATAGAAGTATCAACATTATAGACTTTTGTGTCGGCATGGTTCGAAACCAAGAAACCAATTTCCTTCAAAATGGGTCTCCACCACTTCAATCCTGCACCAAAGGCAAGCTCATAGCAAAGAGGTAATGAGGTCCTCTCGACAATAACGAAAGAGCTTGGGGGTTGAACACTATGTTCAGACTTGAGGGACAAAGGGATGCAGACTCAATATGAAGTAATTTCTCTAGAGTAACTTTTCTCTCAAAGTTGAATGCTTTCTCCTCTTTTTCCATAGCTTGAAATTGTGCTCTTATAGCCTCCAGAATGCAAATGAAGGGCTGAGTCACAACGTTTCCAGTATATGGAAGGACAAAGATCAGAGATCTTCTATCATGATATGTAAACCCAACCTCATTTTGTATTTTCTGGCATAAATACTGATATACAGAAGATGTAGTGGAGAAACAAACGTATACACATCTTGCAAAGCAGTTAGGGAGCGTATATGTTGAAAAATATATATTTTTGGCTCTGGATTTATCAAAAAGGGGTTTGATAAGTCTGCATCAGGAAATTGAAAAAGGCCCTCTGTGCACGATAGCAATGGTGAGGTGAATCTTTCTATAAAATATGCCCCCTAATGTGTGAGATCAAAGGAGTATATGTGATGGCCGAAATACATTATAAATAACCCAAAAGTGGAGTGGTAGAGAACCAGATGGATGAAATCAATTTCTTATTACATTATGTACTGACTTTCCATACATGGCTGCCAAGAATACAATGCAGATCCATGTGGAAAATATACCAACAAGTGTTCATGGCCATGAGTAGGCAAGTATAAATGTGGTTACATGCCAATAGTTGTCATAGTCACGAACAAGGCCTAGTGAAACCAATCTCAAAATCAATCTGAAGATATCTGTATACCATGGAGAACAATCTAATCTCCCATGATCGTTGAATTCAAATAGGTATTGGTCCAATGAAATGGAAGAAAAAGCTCAAGAAAGATGCATCCACAAAGTGATGCCTTCAAGTCTTCAATACAATCTGCCAACGGTGAAAGTCTACATCATGTGAATAAATGAGTTGAGGTTGAACACGATGAGACATCGTTTGATTACCGGTCATTGAGGTATATCGTTAACAAACACGAGATAGCCTACCAATGATGAAAGTAGGTATCAAGGCACCGATTACATCTCTACAAATTTGAATAAAGGAGATGGGGTCGAACACTTAAGATATCCATTGATCAGGATACATTGATGTATTCCAATTATCAATGGCGAGAGAGCCTGCCACTAATGAATGCAAGCCTCAAGGTACTCATAAAACTATAGATCTCGTATCTAGAATACATGATCTGAAGTCAATGGAAAGAGACCCACTGAAAGGAGAGCATTAAGGCATCTCTCATCAATCAACATGAGGAACAAAGTAGGAGCTTCATGATTTGGTGGAGATCGGACAAAGAACATGTTCATGAACTAATGACCCTGTGCATCTTTCGCATGTGCCAATTGTATGTGGTACACGAAACAGATCCTCTGAATATCCTCCCATGATGAAAACTACTAACAAAGGTGAGGTAACCACCATTAAGGCTAATGGCATCCAAGACACTGCACGAATCCCAAAGTGTGAATATATGTCTTGCCGTCAAACAAAAGGGAAACCACTCAGTCAATGACCCATGATGAAATGTCAATTGTTTGGTTCATGGTGACCGACCAATTATGAAAGTAGGGCCAGGGTGCATCATAAGACCAAAGTATCATGTGATTCTGAGACAAACTAAGGGTATGGCCGACATGGAAAGTCAATATTTTTGAGGAGTGGCTGACACAAGTTGATAGACTTACTTACAAGAGCATGAGACATACGGTGGACTCGGGCAGCATAGATTTAATGATGTGACAACTAGATGCAGGAGGCATACATAATGTTCTCTATAGTGACTGGAAGATTAAGCAGTCGATAGAGAAAAATCTATTACGAGATCATCTTCCTAAGGCCATGTTAAACCCACAATTATGATGACGCAAGGACTCAATAACTTTGTTCTCTGTTCAAAGGTGACACAATTGCTACCAATTACAATATAGTACTCCCTTCCCACCTATCTTTTTTGTTTTTTCATAACAAGTGAATGTTATCATATAGAGGAGGGAACAAGTGACGCAAGTAAGAAAAACTATTTCCAACAGTGGAACATACCTATGCTCAATGCAAGGAAATGCATGTGGGAGATGGACACTCAGAGTGATGTTCCTTCCAAGGTATAGGGTGTCTAACTGCGAAGGATATAAACAAGGCTCTTCTTGGTTGAGGATGCAAATTGCTTGGGCCATGGTTTATAATGCAAAGCGAGAACCGGCTAAAGGATCAATATTGCAAGCAAGGGCATGAGATGAAATCATAATTTAATGCCAAAAAATGTCCCTTTTTATATATTTTAGTCTACTTGGTGTGAAAAAGGGGTAAAATTGTGCCAAATAGATGTCTTTTCAAATCCAATTTATGAGTGTGAAAAGACAAGTTCACTTGGCAATCTTTTCCATTTTTGATAGCGAGTCAGAAAAGAGCTTAACTAAGACTCATGATCTTTCAAATCCAATTTTAATGAGTGTGAAAGGGACAAATCACTCGGTGATCTTTTCAATTTTTAATAATGAGTCAGTAAAGAGCTTAACTAAGACTCATTTTTTGGGAGTATGTGGGTAATAAGTCCGTGTGTGCATGAATGATAAATGAGGCTCATTGTAAAGTCATGTATCAAAATTCTAATGGACTTTCGGTCCTAAGGAAAAATCTCGGCATGGGAACCAAATAAAAAAGAGGTTTTAACTAGGGTACCCATGTTTGGTAAGTCTCTACCATTTATTAATGATGTTATGATAGAATATGGAGGTTAATGCGTCACAATAAATGGGTTCGTACCTAAGGCATAAAAAGTGGTAATTGAAGGATAATGCAAAACTACACGATGTAGTGAATACCTATCCTATATGCTAGGTTATGAATATACCTGCCTGAGGAGATGAACGACCAACCATGACGTTGAAATCTATAAGAAAATTGAGTCAAAACTACAAAATCCATCTTAAAACCATTTTTGAATTAGTCCATTAGACAAAATAATAGCATAAAACTATATCAAATGGGTAAAAATGTTTTATAAATAGTAATAAAATCAAAATTTACTATGTCATTTTCATTTTCACCCAAAATAGTGAAATTTGGACTAACATACCTCCAAAATTTAAATGGCGATCATGGGAGAAATAGGCAATAGAATCACAAACCGTCTGGTCCAGGTAACTCTTCATCCCATCCTCCTCAAATTCAATGATTTACACTTTTGAATTAGGCTCCATTTTTTTAGTTTTTAAGGGCGCAAATTGAGTTTTTTGGTATATGCAGGTTTCTACTAATATGTTGCGTATACGACTAGATATACGCCCTTGTGTGAACTACAGGGAGCATATATTAGGCCCTACCTACGACTGTTCTTGGATAACCTGCGTATACTTGAGAAAAATGGAAAAATATAAGCTTCTAATTCAAAAATTGATTTGTTTTTTTCAGGATGGTGTTGGAGTGCAAGGAGAGAGAGCATGAGAAGGTAGATGCAGCAATGGATCAGGATCCGGTGGCTCAAGCCGCATTAAAAATATGTGGTCTATACAAGTTTTGGGATCTCAAAGGAATGAGGGCCCAAGTGAGGTTATTGGAAATTTTGGTGGGCTATTGGGATCTAGATAGCAAGAGCTTTATCCTTGATGGAAAATCATTAAGGATCGAAGTAGAGGACATCTACTTCTTGACAATACTTTCACGCCAAGGAGAGTTTGTGGACCTCAAGTCACGTGGGGCCCAGAGTGGGATGAAGGTCGAAGAATACATTGAGGCCCATTGTATTGTAGGGACTCCCGTGGTGGGAAGTCAAATCCCTATCTAGGCTATAGGTAACCTCAACCTGAAGATTATTGTTCTCGTGCTTACCAGGATCATAGGGTCATCCTCACTACATCAAGCATCGAGACCTCTTATGTTTTACGCATTGGAGTGTGCAAGACCTACCATGTACGATTGGTGTACCTCACTGCTGACCAATATGAAATCTCAACTAACAGAGTGCAAGAAGGGGGCAAAGCGAAACTTTGGGTTTGCCTCTATCCTTTGTAGCTTCTTTTTCGAGCAGATCCCAAGCCTGGGATCTAGAGTGGAGATCATTCTTAGAGGGCCATGTGATCCAACTATGGTGCGATGGATCAAGGTCATGAGATGGCAGGGGGGAGGTAGGGTGGTGACACCCTACAACGATGATTTTTTCTTGTAGTGGAGGAGACAAATCATAGCTCTGGATCACTATCCCTATGCGGGAATTGATTTCATAGGTGATCTTGATATGACTCTTCCACCAAGAGATGCCTACGGTGCCATAGGTAAACAATATTTTTTATATATTTCATTTTTTGTATGTTTGTATTTAAAAGAACAAAAATATTTTTTGGATGGTGTTTTTAAATGTTAACTCGATACTTGTGTGGTTTCAAACGTGGGTCCACAATGGCCAGAGGGATTCCTATGACATAGGCCGAGGCACCGGGGAGATGAGGCAGTGGGAGGAGAGGTGGAGAGAGTCCTTCAGAATGTGTCGGGCAACCTATTGCGTTTGACACAGAGGATTCCTATGGTTCAGGTGGAGGATCTACCTGAAGCCATGCAGAGGCAGGTTGTCGGTGTACCTAGAGAATGGGTACGACTCTTTCATTGTCTCGCCAACACCATGGTTTTCTATCATGAGACTCATCCGACACCACAGGCGTAGATGTCATGGGACATGTATATCGACTGTATATGTATTTTTGAGGGTTTTAGCCCCAATTTTGTAATATAAAACACCATATTTTTTGGAAATATATAAAGAGGGATCTTCGGTTGTACTTATATATTACAATGTGTACATTGATTTAATGGTTTTATTTTATTTATTAATGTGACAAATTCCAATTCAAAACATAATTAGCATAGGCATCAGATACATGATTAGAACTTTTAGGAATGTGAAAGTATGTAATAAAATCAAATTGTCGTTCTAAAAGATGTACTTGTAGGAATCGACAGAGTAACATTGGATCACGCACATGGTAACGATCGTTCAACTGACATATGACTAAATGAGAATCCAGGTGCACTTTTATAGAGCGAATACCATGTGAGATAGCATCGCGCAATAATTCTATGATGGTGCTATATTCAGCCACATTATTCATGGATGGCCCTAGGAATATGCCACCTGAAGACACTAGTAGACCCTCGGGCGAGTAAATCACCCAAGCGGTGGAAGCTAAGTTATGTGTATGACGACTGGCTCTATATGTGAATCCTACGTAGACCAAAGACTCCATTGAGATCTACCAACAAAAGGGAAAACTCGATAAGCAAGCCAAATACAAAAAAGGGGAAAAGGTGTATATGCACTAAATTTACATTAGTAAACAAAGGGTTTCGCCCAAGCCCAGGGCTCAAGCATAATACCTTTTTAAGTAGAGCCAATTTATGGGCTTAGCCAATTTATTCCCTTCATAATATTCCAACTCGTAGGTTCCTTTTTCTAGAACACATCGCACGATATAAGGACTGTGCCACATGGGTTTAAACTTGCCTACCCCTAGCGGTTCTTTGTCTTGGTCATACAAGAGGAACAAGTCACCCCCAGCATACAACCAGGGAAAAACAGACTTATCATACTGAACCTTGACACGTTTCTTGTTAGCCTCGATAGTCGTAAAGGCATCCCGAGGCTGCTCGTCGAGACTCTCTAGGTGTGCAAGGCGTCGCTCCAAATCCGAGGTGTCAGGTAGGAGCTCAACTTCCAATTTGAGAGAAGGGATTTCACATTCAATGGGAAGTGTCGACTCCACACTGTGTAGTAACTGAAAAAGAGAAAAATTGGTGGCAATCATAACCAAGGTTCAGTATGCCCAAAGTGAGAGATATAACATGATGTGCCAGTTGGAATTGCTCCGACTGACAGGTTTTTGCAAGATGGTCTTGAGAGACTTATTGATGGCCTCTACTTGCCCATTTCCTGGGGGTAATAAGAAGATGAGTGATCATGTTTAAACACCATCTTAGATGCTAGTTCTATCATCATTTCATTTTGAAAATGACTTCCATGATCAGTGACAATCTCACTTAGGATACCGACCCAGGCGATAATTTGGTTGAATATGAAAAACGTTGCAGGCTTCCCATTGGATTTCATGGTAGGCATGGATTTCGCCCACTTGGTGAAGTAGTCGATAGCCATAATAATGTGTTGATGCCCCCCAGCTGAAGTTGGGTTGCAATCAATGAAATCTACTCCCCACTTGGTGAAGGGACCAATGGTAATGACTGGGTGAAAAGGAGTTGTGTGCAAGTGCATTTTTCGAGTGATCACCTGGCAGGGGTGACACTTCTTAACCACTTCAATACAATAGTTAAATATGGTGGGCTAGAAGTAACCTACTTGCAAGATTTTTTGGGTTGTTGCAAGACCGAATAGATGACCACCACAAGCCCCTTTGTGGAAATCATTAAGGACTAGCGTGGCTTCCTCATGAGTTAAGAAATGATGTAAGATACTATCTATTCCTCAACGATACAAAGTGTCTCCGACGATTGTATACTTTTTGGCTTGGTATCTAACACGTCGTCAATCATCTTGTGAGAGATGTTGAGCAAACTTCAAGGTTTGAAGATATAAAACAATATCTCCATACCAAGGGTTAGACAACGAGATGAGGAAAATGCGTTCATCTGCGAACAAAGGAAAATGAATAACATCTTCATCTAATCATGGGAAATCGGATATTAACTCTGCAAAAACTAGTGATTTCTTTGAATTGGACGAAGCAAAGTCAAGATCAAATTCCTGTAAGATGAAAATCCATTTATTATATTTTTTGCCTATGATACGTCTAGTGAGGATGTATTGAAATGTATTAACATCGACAACCACAGTAGTTTTGCAAAGTAATATATAGTGTTGTAAACATTGGACTATGTGGACAACAACCAAAGCTAGATTTTCAACGTGTGAGTAATTATGTTTAAGACCAACTAAATTTCGACTGAGATAGTATATGACATGCTCACAGAGCTCATCATCCTCTCGAACTAGAACCATACCAATGGTCTCTTCAGATGTGGCAATATACAACAATTAGTCTCTACTGTAATCAGGAGATTTCAGCAGAGGGGTTGATACCAAGGCTTTCTTTAAAGCATCAAAAGACTGTTGGGCTCTCTCATCCTAGATAAACGAGGTGTCTTTCTTCTATAGGCGCATAAAACCCTTAGTGATATTAGCATAATTCACAATAAACTAATGGAAAAAGTTATCTTTCCCCTGTAAACCTTGAATCTGTCTAATCATGTATTGGGGAGGCAACTGAAGAATTGCCTCAACCTTAAGTGGATCTACCATGATCCATGTCTCAAAGATTAATAATCCTAAGAGACGATCAGATCTAACGTAAAAGATGCATTTATGAGGATTGAGTCGGATTCTAAAGTAGCGGCATCTTTCAAAAACTAGTCGAAGGTGCATAGCATGATCTACTCTCTTGCGAGAGTGAGAAGCAAGATCATTGAGGTAAGCTTCGACTATGTGTTTGAGATCATGAAAAGAGAAATTCATGGCTCGTTGGAAGGTTTCTCTGGCGTTTTTTAGGTCGAAAGGAATTTTTTGGTATGCAAACGTGCCCCAAGGACATATGAATGTCGTCTTATGTTGGTCTTTGGTTTTGATCTGGATTTGGTTATAGCCTGAAAATCCATCCATAAAAGAAAATATTTTGCTTCCCGCACACTCATCGAGAATATGATCAATGAAAGGCATGGGGAAGTTATCTTTAGGACAGACCTTGTTCAAGTCATGAAATTCCATACACACGTAGATGTTTCCTTACTTTTTATGCATGGTAATGGAGTTGGATACCCATTCAATCAAGGGAACCAAGTATATAAAGTCAGCATTAGGTAGCTTCTCTACCTCTGCCTTAATAGCGAGGGACTTCCTAGGATTAACAGCTCTAATATGTTTTCGAACGTGTTTAGCATCTGGGTAAGTCCTAATCTTATGTTCGACAATATGGGGATGATCCCTGGCATCTCTTCATATGACCAAGGGAATACGTCTCAAAATTATTTGAAGAGGTTGGTGTAGATCAGAATCTATTATGGTGAACAATCTGCACCTATATTTACATTTTCAATATTGCAAGGGGTATGAGAGATATCAATCTGGACGGTAGGAGAAATACTCGCCATATTCCCTTCGACGTAAATTCCATGTGTATCAAGTGGAACTATGGCTTGTTCTACTATCTCACTCAGGGTAGATCTAAAATCATCTTGCTCAATTCTTTCAAGACTTGGGAGAAAATAAGATCAATGATGCATATCGTTCCAAGGTATCTCAGAAACACTCATGGCTTCAAGGATGGCTTCGTCCGAAGGCAAAGTCTCATCTAAGAAATCATGTGAACAAGATAACGAAGTGGCCCACATGAGGCTAAGAAATGGATCCTCCTCGACCGTCTGCGAGGGAATATGATCGGGATCGGTAGAAGAGTCAAGGATAGCTTGATATGCAATCTCTCATGCCGATAGTGGCATATCCATGCCATCATGTGAATGACCTTTAATCAATGAAGTCGAAGAAGGTAGGGTCCAAGGGTCACTAGAATAAGAAGTGTGGAAAGGGATGGACTTCTCTACTAAAGCAGGCATACTCGACATGGCGTAAATGTGGTGAGTCAGTGCCAAGAATTCGAAAGTACCCATGAGGAAAGAATACATTCTGACACCAATATTCTCAGTTTCCAGCTGAGAATTGTCGACCACAGGGATCGATGGTCCAATCGATGTGTTCGGGCTAGAGTACACAAAGGATAACTGGTCGATTGTCACAATCTCCCCTTGATGAGGAAAACAAAGCGTGCAGAAAATGGACGATATGACGACGACCATAGCATAAGTGAAATTGTGACCTAGTAATAGGTTATAATCGAGAGGTGCATCAACTACCTCTACTTACACCTCTATCATCTTCCCACCTAACTGGACCAGAAATGTGGGGAGAATACCATGAGGGTGGAAGGAATGATCATCGAATGCGGTCAACATGGTCGATGACTTTTAAAGGGTTGGAGAACCGATAGCTTTCCAACAGACTAAGGACATCACGCAAGTGGCATCACCTTCATGAACGACCGCTCAATTGATGGTATATTTAGAATACTCCACGTGGATTTGGAAAGCCACATGGTAGGGTAAGAGAGGCTTCACATCCATGACATCAAACTTGATGATCTTTGAGCCATTAGGTTCTAGATCTCCTAAGGCAAAGAGTGAGGCATTCATCTATGATGGACACATCTAGAGTACCTCCAAAGAAGACATCGTGCAAGTTATTTGGCCTATATCCTCAACAATAGAGTAGTTCTGGGCAGCTCTAGCATTACGGTTATGGGTAGAGTTCTTGAATACTCCTTTCAGAATACAAGGCTGGTACTAGCTTTTCAAGAGTTGTAATCTCGAGAGCGAGTGGCTATATTGATTTTTGCGTCGACCATATTGATACAAACATGATCGCCATCTTGCGGTGGTGGGGTTTGACTCCCACCAGGCATATTTTTTGCGTTTATAGAACTCGAGGCTAACTGTTGGTTGTGAGGAAAAGGATTCGTTAGCACAGCGGGCGGAAGATTTAAAATCCTCACAACCTTTGCAAGTTAGGGGCATAAGTGTGTAAGGTGATCATCAGTACAAAGTTTACGAGGAAACATAACCTTACACTTTTCTTTCTTCCTTCTCCAGCATTATCATTTTGTTTTCCATTATTATCTTTGTCCTTGGGTTTATTATTCCCACCTCTATGATTATTTTGACCTTTCCATTTATTCCTATCTGGTTGTTGGTCACCATTTGGGTTTTTCGATGACTACATAGAATGTACATACGTCGATTGGGTGGGTTTGGAGGATCCAGATGAAGCTGGTCCTCCGGCATACTTCGTTGCCGAGTCTGAGGACTTTACATTGGTGGACCCCACAATTCCATCGACATGGGGCCTAGGACTTTATCTAGGATCATGAGTTGACCACGGTGAGTCGGAAAGAAGGTGGTATAACATCCCAGACTAAGCATAGATCAAATCGAATTGTTGGTCTCTAAAAATGGCCTCTTCCTCGCTGAAGACCCCAGAAGTAGCAACGTCCTTTGAAATAGGAGCGTGCAAAGAATTTAAAAACCATTCTAAAAGAAATTATGGGGGTATGGGAGTCTTAACTAATCATTTTTTCCTACGTCATTCCTGGATATGGTATGAAATATGAGTGTCGATACCCTGTTGTAAAGTTGACAAAATTTCAAGGCCAACATCATAACGAACGGGTAGTTGAAAATGGTTAAGAAAGGCTAGCACTAACTGTTGAAAAGACCCATATGTCCCCTTAGGTAGCTCAATATACCATTTTGACGCAATCCTGATAAGAGTGCACTGAAACAATCGTAATCTAATAGAATCATGATTCAAATAATTCGATGAGCACCAGAGGTGAAAAGTAGTGACGCGATCACCAGGGTCTTCGCCATTCTTACCCTCAAACTTTGGAATGTATAACGGAATATTGGTGGGGATAGGGGGCCATGTGGGATCATGACTCACCAGGTCATTTATTAGTTTAGACAAATCTGGTAGATTAAGCATGGCCAGAAAGGGAATACGGGGCTGCGACACCTGACCACATCCTCCCACAAAAGACTGAGTATTAGGATTTGTGTTCCATCCAGGATTTTGGTAAGAACCAGAACCTTGTCCATAATTAAAAGACCCTCCTCTGGGAAGATTCGTGAAATATGGATTGGGAATCATTCCGGCAGGAATGTTGTAATAAGGGTTATAAAAATTACCCCCAGTTGGATTAACTCCGAACTGAGGGTTGCTAAAACTACCCCCAACTGGATTAGATCCAGGTTGGGGGGTGCCCAAGACATAAGACTGACCTCCTCTGGGTGGGAATTTAGAGGATTGAAGTGGATTCGTTATTCCAAAAGTATTGGTCGAATTAGATGCCGAGGGGATAGGGATATAGGGCGAAACTTGTCCACCATCTTGGTTGTTCCATCCAGTTGTAGAAGGATTAGACCCGAGGTTAAGGAAGGGGACACTTCCTACATTAGGATTTGCTTGGGGAACATGAGAGATACCAAACAGAAACGGAGTGTAAGAAGGTGTAGTGCCCCCGGGTCCAAGGCTAGCATTATGGCCAGCAGCTGGGATGGAAGTCAAAAAGGGTTAGAGGTAAAAGATGAAGCATTGACTACGTGTCGAGCCATAGTACCGGTGTAGGCCTCCAGCATTGCAACTGTAGTGGATGTAGGTGTCGAAGGACTGCAATTAACTATAGTGGGATTGGGAGTTGACGAACTCCCAGTTTTCTAAAGACTAGACTCAGTACTCATCCTTGTGGGATGACAAGTCTAAAAAGTAGATGTGTGTGTACCACTCCTGATAACGCTATGCCTTTTAGAAGGCAATAGCTCAAAAACCAGTAGTAACTGTAACAACCGACGGGACCTATGAGGAAGTTGGTCTAACTCCATGATGACTTATGACTCTCAACAAATAAAAATATATCCTAAGGCCAACTAGTAATCAAAGAGCATACCAAAAAGTCAAACGACCAATATGCATGTAAACGGGCTAAAGTGGCTGAGTGGCCTCCCTCGCTAAAGAAGTTATGCCTCATCTAGGAGGGACCTGAGACTCCCTGCTAAAGTTTGGAGGTAATAGAATCAGTTATAAGGGCCCTCGTAGGCTTAACAAATAGTCGGTAAAATCCCCCTGGAGAGGTAATCTTCCATAAAGGTTGTGTGTTGTTCGACCCCTATCTGACTCAGGATACAAGTAGAATAACCTCTACAAGTAACCTATGAGAAACCTAAGTCAAGAAACGAATCAACCATTGTATAAATGATGCACAAGTGAACAATTGTAAGTCTGGATTACCATATGGGCAGGGTAGCAAATCCCAAAACCTTGAGAGTACCGCCTCTCACAGAGGTATGGATACTAGAAAGATCCCCAAATAAGATTAAATCCATAGAAATATCTCTGATGCTAGGTGAGTATCTAGGGGTTATCCCTTCAACAAAATTCGTGCGACCTCATTCTTAACTCTGGTGTGAGCAAAGCCTCCTGATATTACCAATTATGCAATGGATTTCTCAACTCCCTGTCTCAAACACATATGTTGATTTAATTTTCTTGGAGAAGTTTCCTCACAAAATCCTATTCCAAGGCACTAAATCCTAGGCTAGTTTGTGCACCCTAAACAATAAATCGTTACTAATCAATTTTAGTTTAAAGCATAAATTTTATTGGTCGTGATTACTCAAAAAGGTATGGAAATGAAACTCATGGTGTTATGACTCTGCATGAAAAATAAAAATAGATATAATGAAAAGCCTAAATTTAACTTTTCAGTGAATGATATGTTAAATAAAAACAGTGCAATCTTCAATTTTAGCTCTGCAAATCAGAAGTAAAATGCAATCTTTCACTAAATGTGCTAAGCTAATGATAAAGGTTCGAAGACAAAAATACCAACCAATGCAAAATACCTATTTGTTTTGTATTTTCAATGTATTAAAAAGAAAATGCATGGATTGATAAGCGACTTGATATATAACTTCTACTGTGTATAAATAAAATCACTCAAGCATAATACCAAGAAGCTAAGCATACATCCTAACTACCAAGGAAAAATCAAAAATGAAAAACAAAGAGAAAGACGCCGCCCAAAAATTCAACTCCAAACAGGTTTCTTGTCATCCCAGATAATCTCAACAGGCACCACAGAGACCTAAGAAGGCTCAATGATCCTCAAAACCTACCCAGTTGTCACTAAACCAAGCAAGGGGAACTATTATATGCGACTGTTCAAGAGAAAAGGGCATATATACACCTCTTGTAGTGGGACAACAAATGTGTATATGTGATTGTCAGGGAAAAAAGGGTGTATATCTTTTAAGAAAAGGATAGGCAAGGGTAAAAGCCTGAAAAAATCAGACCCAGAGTTAAGAGACTTTGTCCAATTGTGATACGACAAGAAACACAAAGGAAAAAGAGAAATGTAAGAAGGAAAAATACTTCAACCCTTATATGGAAGATCTCTCCCCAGTTCGGTCATCATTTCTGTTATAAGGGAAAAAATATCTGTGGCCAAGGGTAAACCACAATAGACAGGTATGATTGCAGAAATCAACTCAATTCTAACATGTGCTATATAAACTAATGTGAAATACAAGGAAGAATCCTACCTTGATCCAATCATTTGATTTTGTTCCACCGTTGAGCACTTTGACGCAAAGCTTTGCACCTGCAAGAAGTTCTCAACAAACAAGCGATGCAAGTATATAGTGATAATATATAAAATAAGTTAGCACATCAGATAGAACAATCCATTAATAAACATTACAAACATGCCCATGGATAATAATCATATATTTGCAAGATATTGATAGGATGAGAAAGGAGTATTTCTATTAATAATTAATCAATAGAAGTATCAACATTACAAACTTCCATGTCAGCATGGTTCGAAACCAAGAAACCAAGTTCCTTCCAACTGGGTCTACACCACTTCAATCCTCCACCAAAGGCAAGCTCATAGCAAAGAGGTAATGAGGTCCTCTCGAAAATAAGGAAATATCTTGGGGGCTGAACATTGTGTTCAGACTTGAGGGACAAAGGGATGCAGACTCAATATGAAGTAGTTTCTCCAGAGTAACTTTGCTCTCAAAGTTGAATGTTTTCTCCTCTTTTTCCATAGCTTGAAATTGTGCTCTTATAGCCTCTAGAATGAAACTGAAGGGTCAAGTCAGAAAATTTCCAGTATATGGAAGGCCAAAGATTAGAGATATTCTGTCGTGACATGGAAAACTGACCTCATTTTGTATTTTCTGGCACAAATCCCGATATACGCGAGCTGTAGTGGAGCAACAAGCGTATATGCATCTTGCAAAGCAGTTAGGAAGCGTATATGTGGAAAAATATATATTTTTGGCTCTGGATTTATCAAAAAGGGGGTTGATAAGAATGCATAGGGAAATGGAAAAATCCCTCTGTGAAAGATAGCAATGGTGAGGCAAATCTTGCTATAACAAGGGGTAGCGATGTTTATACAGATAACTCCAATACTGTTGATAGGGCCAGTACTGCTAGCAGGTTTCCACGACCTTGGTATGGATGTCATTTAACCCACTCTACTACTTATATCATGTCCAAGATTCATCCATTTATGATAACATAATATCGACACCTGATCTATTTAAAAACATACGTGAGGATCTTCGAACCCGATATTGCTTCGCTGCTAATAGGCCTGTTCAGTACCCCGACGAAGTTGTCTTGGTATCATGTGTGCATTTACCCACTTCCATCAGGCCTATTCAGTATCCCAATGGGTTTACACACAATTCCCACACATTATAGTGCTTCCAACTCTCTAAAAGTGTTTTTTAAATTTCCATAAACTTCATGATATTAAGAGAGCGGGATGATATTGAATATTTCACAGCTAGGCAATGAAAGGATTGATATTTTAAGAAAAAAAATAAAAAAAATTTGATGACTTTCATCATAATTTGTCCATTTAGATTTCAGTTAAGAAAACATCTCTGGAATGGGAAATCGCTATGAGTTGTTCTCATTAAAACGGGGACGACGTTAGATGTTTTTAAGGATAATCATGTTTTCCTATGATTTTAATGAAAAATCGAGAACATTGATTGGATAGAAACTTGCCTTCACTGGTCTGAGTTTAGGACTTAATGTTGAGATGCTTTGAAATGTTATCAACTGATGCTAATGAAATATACAATTCCCTTCAATAATGAATTGATGATTCATACAAAATCTTCTAGAAAACATAAACAAAACACACAAAATGAAAAGAACCAAAAACAAAAAACAAAAGAAAAATTAAAATATTTACAAGGGTGTGGATCTGATTTTCTCAAGTGAAGTACTTTTTAGAGATTGGCCATTCACTGGAAAAGTGTCTGGTTTTCCCTCTAAGTTGTGTAGCCAAAAAGAACTAGGACCCAATTTTTCAGAAATAACAAAAGGCCCCAACCACAGGTTTTGGAACTTGGTATGTTCTCCTTTATTCTTGTGTGCTTTGTCCCATTTGAGGACCAAATCCCCTACATTAAAATTTATTTCAGAGGATGAACTTGTATAGAACCATCTCTTTACAATTCACTGATGTTGATCCAATTTTCGTTTTGCCTACGTCCTTACCTCTTCCAATTTTAAGAGAGCATTTATCCGATTTTCTAAAGGAGGACACTCCTCTTCTTGAACTTTTTGCGACAATTGCAGAGAAGTAAGAAAGACATGTGGGGGGAGTATTGATTCTCTTCCGTAAACAAGGAATAAAGGATAATTACCAAGGGAGGATTTTGGAGTTACCCTATCATCCCAAAGTTCTTTGAACAACACATTGTGCCAATTCTTGTGGTTTTATGACACTATCCTTTTTGTAATCTTGATCAGATTCTTGTTTGTTGACTTGGCCACACCGTTCCCTTGAGGGTAATATATGGAAGAGTACTTTAGTTTAATCCTTTTTTCTAGAGCGAAAACATTCATATCTAGGGATGAAAAATAAGAAGCGTTGTCAAAAACTAGACATTCAAGAATTTTGAATCGAGTGATGATATGGGAGTTAAAAAATGACACTACCTAATTCGTATTGACCACTTTTAATGGTAAATTTTCATACCATCTCGTAAAATAGTCTATTTCCATGAGAATGTATTTTTTTGGTTGTGAGGAAGGGGGATTGATTGGTCCTATAATGTCTAGGCCCCATTGTTGAAAAGGTGTGTCTACTATAATAGGCTGCAAAGGAAAAGATTCTTTCTTCACCCGTCCGACAGCCTTTTGACATATTATACACTTGTAGGATAGAGTATGAGCATATTTAAACAAGGTAGGACAATAGTATCCAACCCTTAACAATTTATGGGCAATGGTATCTCCACCAAAATGACCCCCGACATCACCAGAATGAAGTTTAGCCAGCACCCTTTCGGATTCCTCTTTTTCTAAACAACACAGAAAAACATCGTCAAAATTCTTTCAAAATAACATATCATTAATTAATTGGAAATATGCAGATTTAAGCCTTAGTGCTCTTGTGTTTTTTGGATCAATATTACGAGGATTAGTTCTGTGCAGCAAATAAAATCTGATATTCTCATACCAGGAATTGGGCATAGTTTGTGCACAACTAATTTGTTTTTCGTTATGCTAATTTACAGTTGATGTATTGATTTGATTTTTTGACTTTTCAACTGAATTAGCTACCAATTTACAAAGGAATTGACCTCTAATGATTTGTGCAGGTACTATTTCGAGGTCATATTCCTGAAGTGATGTTAGCTAGTTTTCCCTTTTCTCTCCCAGCTCTTTCTGCACTAACAGATATCTCATAGCAGGGTAAGGAGCAACAATTTTTGTCCTAGATTTTAATAGGTAAGACCTGAGATGTTTAACATCTTTAAAAATAATGTACGCCTACTAATCTACCACGAGGTAATTTAGTTCTTCTCCTTTGAAGGTATATCTCATAAATGAGATGGGTATCTCATTGCTTTCATTTTTTTTCTGTGTGAGTACAATGGCATAAGATCTGTCAGATGCAAAAGTATATAATGTAAAATCTTGGGAAAAATCAGGGCTCATCAGGGAAGGTGCCTCGATTATGGATTTTCTAATAGAATCGAAATATTGACTCTCTTGTGGTCCCCATCTGTATAAAACATCCTTTTTAATCAAATTTTGTAGAGGTCTAACCATTTCAGAAAAAACTTGAGACAAATCTTATGACAAAATTAATTTTACCCAAAAAGGATTGCATGGCCTTTTTGGAAGAAGGAGGGGGAAGGTTGGCAATGGCTTGGGTTATTTCAAGATAAATTATCATTCCATCTTTAGAAACTATAAACCCAACCAATTTACCTTGTTCTACTGCAAAGACGGATTTTTTAGGTTTGAGTGAAATGCCAAACCTGCGACATCGTTCTAACACAGCCCTAAGACGAGGCATGTGATTTTTCTTGTTTTTGGAAAAGATAGTGACATTTTCTAGATAGACCACAATTGACTAATTAATAAGGCCATGAAAAGCAATGTCCATTTCCCTCTTGAAAGTGGCACTGACATTTATCAATCCAAAAGGCATTTTTCTAAAGGCGTAGGTGCCCCATGGGGTACAAAAAGTGGTTTTCAACAGATCTGACGGAGACATGAGTACCTGGTTATATCATGAGAAACCATCTAATAAATATAGTCTTTCATAACCATATACTTGTTGCAAAATTCTTTCCATTGGAGGAACATGGTAATTGTCTTTATCAGACACTCGGTTTAAATTGTGAAAGTCGACACAAAGTCAAATTTCTCTACTCTTCTTCCTTACTGGGACTAAGTTGGACACCCATTGGGTATTTCTGACTGGAAAAATGGTCTTTGAAATGAGTTTTATTTAGTTCCTTTTTTACGGTAGGTTCCAATTTAGGATGCATTTTCCTCAATTTTTGTTGGAAAGGTTGGGTTTGGGGTTTCATAAGAATTATGTGTTGTATTATGTTTGGGTTGAAAGTCTTTAAATCTTATTACGTCCAAGCAAATACATCCTTAAATTCTTTGAATTTTTTTATAAAATCACATCTTTCTTGTTCAGAACACCCTTTCCCCAGATTGATATTTTGAGGATGATCTTGCGTTCCTAAATTTACAGTTTTGTACAACAATGAGGAACTGTTTGTTTGACAATTGACTACCTCTCTAAACTTGTCATGTAGGTCATACAATTTTTCTAATCTGACAACATATTTGGGAATAGATTTTACCATCTCATATGATGATTCTGCAGATCGAGGATCAAATATTACCATGAAATCTCGGAGATTTTCATCATGAGTGCTTTCATCGATTACTACGTCTTGGAAGGTGTCTTCCATGTGAAAAAAATTGATGATCTGTTGATCGCCGTGAAATACTCGCCAGTTTGTGATGTTTTCAGGAATCGACGGCCTGAATAACAATTCAACCAAGAAAGCGTTAGGAGAAAGACCTTCTGTAGGCAACAATTTTGAAGCAACATTAGCTAGTAAATCAGCTTCTGAATTACTCATCCTAGGAATGGAATTTATAATGAATGCTAGAAATTTGTGCATTAATCCCCATACCTCAATTTGGTAATTCTTTAAATGTGGTGATAAACAATGTATTTCATTTATTACCTATTTGACTATGATTTCAGAATTACCAAATACTACCAACTTTTGCACGTTCATGTCCATTGTTTTCCTTAGTCCCTGTAGAAGCGCTTCATACTCTATTGTGTTGTTAGTACATTCAAACTCCAATTGACAGGAAATAATTTTTTTGTTACCTATGTGATCGATAAGAACACAACCAGCACCTGCACCTTCCCTAGATTTGGACCCATCAAAATATAAGAACCAAAATTGTTCATCATTAGTGATGTTTGGTGTACTTGACAAAGTTGTTGCCTGAGTATAGTTCGTTACTTTAGATTGTTGTTCTGGGTTGGTGATAGAAGAAATTTCAGTCATGAAATTACCAAAAAAGGTATTCGTTCCCTACATCTCAATCGAATTTGCAGTAGTAATAAAAGGCTCATTTGGGTCATTTAGATCTGTCACAGTGTACTTGAGGTAATGTTCTTTGTTTATTCCGATCTTGTTGGGTTGTCCATTTTCTGGCAGCCATAAATGAGACCAGTCCGTAGCAAAATAGTCATGCAACTGTTCTGACCAATCTCTACTAAAAAATAAACCATATAATTCATGAATGTCAAAAGCAATAATATCAATTACTTGATGAACTTTTGGATTAGACGAAAATCTTATCAACACATTTTTAAGTTCACCAATGACTTTGACATTAGTTGGATCTAACTGAATGAGATTTAAATTAGAAGGTTTTACTTCAACGTTAATTTTTTGGCACATAGACAAAGGCATTACATTTGACGAGGCGTCAGAATCAACCATATAGCTATGTACATTCCTATTGAAAATTTCTAAAATTAATAAAAAAGGAGGTACATTTCTCCATGCAGAAACAACAGAATTCTGTTGATTTTTTATGGTTGTACCTTAAACAGTTTTATTTAAGTTTCCTACAGTTTTTTCTTATGTGTCTGCTTTATCTTGATTTTTGGATGAGTTTTTACCTAGGACATCTTTATCTTTGTTTGAGTTAGTTTTTGCTGATTTCTTGCTGATACGATCATTCTTTTTATTATTTTAAGAAATGTTTTGGAGCATTTTTTGTAGGATAAGTGGAAATTTCAACAATTCAAAAACTGAAATATTTGCCCTTAATTTTTTAAGATCTTCAACTAAATCATACTCTAAAACTGGGGCAGCAAAGGTTTGTCTCATTTCAGTTTGCTTTGGTTGTTTTGAAATCACATTTTTACTTGTTTCGGGTGAAGGTTTGTTTTGTGTTTTACTTCTAGTGTTATAGGGATGGATAGTTTCAAAGTTTGCTTGAAATATGTTGTCTGACAAATGCCCGAAAATGGGAGGAGATGAGTCTTCTTCTTTAGGTGTCTCTTCCTCACCTATATCATCATGATTTTCAGGAGGAGAAGAAACAAAGTTTTCATGTGCTTCAAATATTATTTGCAAAGCATATTGTAGACCTTTGAAGTTTAGACCTTCTATGGTCAGCTTTGGACGGTTTGGAGGAAAAGGTTTTCTAAAAGGTGGTCTGAAGCCTCCTTTAATCGTAGATGCCTCCTCAATGGATCTCTTTAAGTCTACGACCTAATTGGATAATTTCTAGAAATCCTTCTACAGACTTTCCAAATCTAATGTTCCATGTTGATTTTTATCTTGAGGAGGCCTAGTAAGAATTTATATTTTCTTTTTAGAAGATGAAGTTGTTTCAGCCTCACTACTCAAATTATCTTTTAAGCTCATAATTTCCTTCTCAATTAGGACTGCCTCTTCAAAGGCTTATAATAATGTGTTATTTTTTTACCTTTTAACCCATATGGCTATGTTGTTATGCAGGGCCTTAGTATAATATGAAGCAATCAGGTTTTCTGCAGGCATCAAATCTACAAGGATTTTTTTTTCAGCATTAGGAATCTTTGGTTAAAGTATTTAACTTTTTCCATAGGGTTCATATTCAAACTAGAGAGTTCCATTACCAAGACTTCTAGAGATTTATCATCTCCAAATTTTTCTAGAAAACAGGTTTCAAACTTGTCCCAACAGAAGATGGTATGAGCCTGTTGTGCAAAATACCAGGTTGAGGCATTCCCCTCAAAAGTGTAAGGGAATAATCTGCACACGACATCTTCGTGTTCGACACTCCAGAGTCTAATGGCTATCATAATTTTTTTGATGTGATCCTCAGCTGATTGCTTCGAATCTGGATCAAATTTGGGCACCCATTTCTCCTAATGTTTAGGCAATGGGTGTTGGGGTCCAAGAGTAGCCATGGCATCTTGATTGAGCCAAGGTCTGGTGGAATTATTAGGTTTTTCCATGGGATTTTTTGGAGTCAAAGGCTGATATGGTTCATATGAAGAACCAACTTCATTTGAAAATTCGCCTCCTAAAGAAGGTGGAGAAGAACCACATGGGGATGGTGGGATACGAGATCCTCTAGCAACAAGGATAAGTGCTTCAGCAGGATTTGTAATATTACCACCTAAAGGGTTTCCAGGAAGACCAGTGTCTTGAGGTTGTTCTTGAATATTTGTAAAATCAAGAGGTTGATTAAGTTGTCTACCAGGTTGTCTAATACAGGATAAAGCACTCTGAGTTTTTATGATTGACTGGCAAACAATTTATTGGATGTCAATTCCTTGAGGAAATGGTGTCACTGGTTCAATGGGAATGTCAAGGGTATTGTTTGAGGTAGTAGTTGGTTCAAGTGTAATGTTGGTGTCTGAGTGACTACATGTCACCATAGGAGAACTATTGTGTGGGGGATTCTTATGACCTCCATGTGCCATCAATGCATTTCAGGACCTCCTTCTAACACCATTTGTTGATGGCCATTTGTGACACACCGTCAATGGGAAGGATAGATCCAGACCGGGGTTGTCTATTTAACCCAAGTCGTTTTGTATGAACTAACCTGATGGATTTTATAGCTCAATTAGCCAAACTAGGGTCCTAAAAAACAATGAAAATAAAATATACTAACTAGGAATGAGATCCTAACAATCGACACACTAATTACAAAATGTTGAGCTAATAGTGTTAATGTACAATGATTATATACAGTTTACAAGGTTTTCATGAAATATTGCGAAAGTCTTTGTTTGAAATAATGTTTCTAACAAGATTAAGTAAGAACATAACTCTTTCTAATGATAAGCTAATAAATATTGAATGAATATGATTGTAATGATATCATGAAAATAGACAAAGCTAATTAACATCCAAATAATGAAATAATTATTCACTCATATATAACCAACTTAAAATAAAAGGAAAACAATGCATCTACTAACCTCTAGCTAATCAACAATAATAAACTAAGTTTGTCTCTCGGCATTGTGTGAACTCATGTTGTCCTGTATTAAGTGGAAACCTATGACAGAAACAATCATAATACTTCCTGAAGAAATTCAAGGAAGTGTTTCATATTTTGGAGTGAATTTATAACAACAGAAGATAAATACTTATATATCCTATGACCTCAAGATAACCAATAGCTGAGGACGAAAGAAATTTCAATCATGGGAAGTGATGTTATCAACCATTTAATATCAGAAGTAAACTCAAAAATACCTAAATAGTTGATCAATCATAGTTACAAACTAGACCGATAGATAATGGACAACATTTAGATAATCAAAGATATGAAATATCATGTGAATACAAGACTAAAGATAAATCAATGCAAGTAACATTTCATAACATAGAAATTATAGGAGAAAACAATGGAACAAACATAATACAGTTTACATAGATCTAAATCCAACAACAAACTGCTTTCTCCATATCACTTCCAAAATTATATGCCCATTCTATGGTCCAAAAAAAAAATCCTTTACACCAAGCAACAAAATCTATTTAAGCATGTCTTAGATCAGTTACCTCTTATCATAAAGATAGAGGATGATCCCTAAAAATAAGTTTTTTTTACAAAAAATAGAATAACAAAACGATACTCACGTAAGAGTCTTTACATCAAAAATAATTGTATTAATGACATTATTTTTCAAAAATGGGAAATTAATAAGCTATAGAATGCTTAACCCATTATTCCTCCTCCTTAAAAATAGCATCATGATCTGTTATTTACCTGAAAATGATAAAACAAAATCAAATTTTAGATAATAATAAAAACAAATAATTTTAAATAGACTAGCTACATAATCTTTTGATTCTATAGCTAGACTCAAAATAAAAACAAAATAAAAAATGAATCTATCTATTGTTTCTTTGACAGAATCAAATCAAAAAAAAAAAAAAAACAACTATTTACCATTTCAAATATTTGACAAAGAAGCATCTGATAAGTCTAAATTTGTGATGGTGTTGAAGTTCGTTGATTTTTTAATAATCACGTTACCAGACCGTTTAATCCTCTTGTTTAGTGTGTGAGCGTTCAATCGAACACAGGCTTTCAACTTGTCATTCTCCCTCTCGAGCAACAATTTCTATGCTACCATTTGGTTTAATTGTGCTTGAAGATAGGGGATATCCCTGTAATATCTCTCAACCCAATCAAGACAGTTTTCACAATGAGCTAGTTCTATGGTAGGTAAAGGTTCAACCTATTTTGTAGAGGGTAAATTAACGTGTCTTGTGATTTGTTCCAAGTCGTGTTATATACCAGAGAAACCCTCTTGCTTCTTGACGAACAATGGGAGATTAGAAACAAAATTGAACTATGTTGCAACAGTATCGACATCAATTCCCAGAACCCAGTCATCTACACCCTCTTGAGAAATAAAATTATCGATATCATCCTCAAAAAAGCGATCATCGACCTCAATCACGGGGATTAGATGGCCACGCTGGCAATTTCTCAAATTTCTAGATATGAGCCTTCCTAGTCTCTTGTTTGTAAAATTCACATCTGGATTACGTTGTTTCTTATACCTACCTTTTTCTTGACAATTGATTCATTTAAAATAACCTGAATCGGCTCATGAGTAGGAACAGTAGAAACTCTATCCTTTAAATCATCTAAAACTTCTTCGAAAAACTTTCTGGGCATGGAATCGCATCGTGGCTTCTTACCTGATGGATTCTAGATAGAAACATAGGTTTGATCTATGGACACATGGCCTTCTTGTGGATTAACACATAGGTTTTCGATAATGGGGTTAGATCGAAAGGGACTGGGGTTTTCATCGAGATGAAGAGGTGATTCTATTACATTTTCGGGTAGAGTAAAATTATTTCTAAACAAGAAATTTTCCCAATTGTCCCGAGTCTTAGATAGATGCGAAACCATGAGGATTTGGATGAGTCTGTGGTGGAAAATGATCGATTATGGGTTTAGTTTGTGTCTTTGATAGAACTTAGCCATTTTCTATAGACTCCTATGTAGATAAAAAGGCATATTCAAATTGAAACCTAGAAAAACCATCAACAAGAAGATAGGATACAAGAAGACCAAGCCATATCTACCTTCACAGGTTATGAATTTATTAAGAATTAAGAGGAGGCCATGCCATCGGGGTTTGAAAAGAGAAATTGGTGTACATTTTGGACAACAATGTGATTTCTTGGAGGCCATGAGTAAACGCCAAGGAAGGCCTTCGATTTTGATGTTCTTAAACCATCGATCTCCCTCTTGGGATAATCCTGTAGCTTCTGCTATGGAACCTTCGGTCACCTCTAGCTGAAGATCCCCTATCTTAGCCTTGGTGCCATCAAAAGACTGAGAAAAATCTTGGGCCACTGCGATGTTGTAACCCTCAAACCATTTGATGAAACTATCCCAGCCATACACCACAAGGTCGTCCATGACATCATCATGAGAGAGGAGATCCTATGAACCATTGGGATTGATCCTCACTACGAGAGCCATATATATGGTTACAAAGAAACAACAGAGGTAGAAAGAGGTGGGTTGGGTCCTCCAAAACATGAAATGTAGGGTGAGGTATGCATAATCAGGAGGAACCCGATACCTAAGGATTTGGGAGGCTACCATAACAACCATATCGAGATTTGAGTGGATAGTAACTAGACAATGTGCATAACAGGAAACCATTTTTTGAAATGAATGCCAAGGCCAAAGCATCAAAAATTACCACTTGCAACAATGAATGCAGGCTTGAGATATGCAGGATGAAGGGATGATGTTTGAAGGTAAGTATGTGAGTCCTGTACCAGGACGAAAAGACCGTGATACGACTGCTAGGGGAAACATTCAAATTTTGAATTAAACCAAAGTTTTGCTAGTTGCGCAATCCAACATATGTCAAATGTTGAAACCATATAATCAAAGCTAGAAATGACTAAGTCATATCTCCCAAGTTGGATAACTCAAATGTTATGGTAATGGATCAACAAATGAAAATGATAGGCTTACAAACTTTAAAGTTTATGAAAATATAGATGCCCTTTAGGTATAATCGCATTTGCAAAGAAAATAAACCACAAACTATATGATGACCACTCAAACCAAATTTTGTTCTAATTTCATGCTTTCAGTAATGAAATTTGAATGAAACAAATGATAGATTAAAAATAATGAACTCTTACACATAGCTAACCCAATGAATCTTTTAAAATCCAAAATGATAAAAAAGTTTGTAATGAGAAGGAGGCAACTATAGAAAATTTTATCCCTTTAAGACGACATTTTACCATGATAAAATTTACATGAATACTTGGCTGCCAACAAGAAGAAAATTAGAAGTAGTGTTAGGGTACCATATAAAACCGTGGAGGCCAAACAAAAAACTGATCAGACTGAGGAATTCATCGATGTGGACACAATTCCTTCACTACATGAAGAACCAACAATCCCTACACCAGTGGTGGAAGAAATAAAACCTTCAACAATAGAGGCCATGGAAATCGACCTGCACAATGGTGTGTAGGGTCACACTACAAACGGCAGAGGCATGTTACAATAGCCAGCAAGCGCTAAAGAAGCCCAATTAATAAATGGTGAAGCCAACATGCACACAGAGGTTGTAGAGCCAAGACCACCTAGAGCAGAGTCTGCACAGCAACAAGAAGTTCTAGAGTAAGACATTACTGACCAACCAGAATATAATGTGGAAAAGAGACAGATGGAGGTTGGCACCTCAAGTTAGCTACCAAAAAGAAAGGGAAAACAACACATAGTGCAGTCCCTGTGCAGACAACTTGAAGCAACCATCGTACTACTACACATTCCATAGGGAGTGAAAACCATACCAACACTTTTGGGATGCGTGGAGAAGTTGAAATATTCGTACCACTACGTGGCCGATGTTGTAAAATTCCCCAAGTTTGCACAACAGGTATACCTGGACGGCATAGAGACAGGCCCCTTTGGAGACCCAATACTACAACCGAAACCATGGGAAACTAGCCTGCCCAACACAAGCATTATGAATCTGCTCGAAATTCCCCATTTTGGAAGGGGGAAAGAAGTAAACAACTACGTCAAGTAGTTGATGGCGGTCTTCCATGGAGGATTCTTATGGTTAGAACAACCTATCTCAATAGACATGGAGCTTATTGCACTCATCACAAGTCTGCCATCAATGGGTGAGAACCTCGTGCAGTACCTGTATGACAAAACAAAGGAGAAATCCCTAGCCGAGGAGATGAAGAAAACTTACGATACAAAGAGGGGATCACATGGCATCATAATCAAGAGGATCAATGACATAGCAACGAGGATGGCCACCAAGCTCATGGCCTGCAAAATTCTCAGGAAATGTATCTATTAAACTACATTCTGGGGTCGTCGTAGCTACAACGCAGTGCGCTAATGGAACTACATTCAGATGGGACCTATATCTATTAAACTTATTCCTAGAATACTACAAAGATACGGAGGACTTGGGAACAAAGTTCCACTACTCATGGTTACTCATTTTGATCATGCTGATGGGGTGGAGGGATCCCTCGTACTCTCATTTTTGTGATCAAATAGGGCATTGTCATGCAACGCGGCACACATCATTGGGGAGTAATTAAGACCCCAAGCATAGAACTGCTAACACATGTACCATTTCCAGGTACTTTAGAGAGATACAGGAAAGTGTTTTGAACACTTGGAGGACTATTCTAGATGTGGTCGCACAATACAGGGACATAGCCATCTTTAGAGTGATGAGGCATAACATGTGGATCCAAGAGCATAGGGATCTGAGGAAGGAATGGATACAACTGAGATACTGCATCATTGAATATGATATAGAAATGGTAATGAGGGATTGGCACGATGACTGGAGAATTCCAATCCTAACTCAAGAAGTGCCTAAGGGTACAAATGTAGACATCGTTGCGCCCAAAAAGTCGACAAAGTTGGGGAAACCCAGACAGAATTCGACACAATAGAAGAAGGGGAGTGCATCGAAGAATAATACATGGGCATCACAAAAGGACACTACCTCAGGACAAAAATAACAAGGAGTGGGGGACACTACACCACAAGAAAACCCCTCGACATCTACTCCATGGGAGATAGGACCCTCTAAGAGGCCAATAATGTATACAGGAGGATCACGCAAGAAGGTGAAAGTGCACAAACAACTGCTAGAATACACTATCACGGAGGATGACGTAGACCTCATGGCAGAAACGCTACAAGACCACGCAGAAAAAGATTTTGAAGAAACCCAACACCAAAGAGGAAAAATACAAGACAACTTGGTAGGAATAAAGCAGGTCCTCAAGAAGATCAGGTCAGCAAAGAGGCCTGAAAGGGGAACTGAATCCTTCCCTAAATAAGAAACAACAACGATAAGGAATACACCGAGCAAGGAGGACACAGTTCATATTATTGCTCAGGCGAGTCCGACTTTCAAGTTAACAACTAATATGCTGCAAATAGATGAAACTATAGAACGTATGCCATTGAAGGATATGAAGTAGGTAGAGCTAGTATTAGCAAGAATATGTACCAAGGTACTGTACAAGAACCAAGTCAGTGTCGCACAGGAGGTACAATCATGTGCCAGAAAAAATGCAACATAAATACATGAGACAAGAGATGGTAAGGAAGCCTTGGAATTGGTGATTGAACAAGTAAAGTTCGAAACCAAGGAAGGAAAGGAGAACATAGACAAAATCGAACAAGGTGTGACAACAGTGTACAATAACATCCTTGAAAGTGTGCAGGCAGAGAACACAAGCGCAAAGGAGAAACTCAATCTTATTTCCAAAACCATTGAACACTATAGGCAAGATATTGAGGAATTAAAAGAAAAATTGACTCCTACAACTCCTCCCGAGGTGAGAGAGAAGAGGAAACAAGATGTTGCACTCCAAATGGTAGCAATGGAAGAACAAGTCAGTGTAGCAACAAGATTGTTTGATAGAGCAGCGCAGCTCTGGACAGTGTTGGATGAGGATGAGTAGGTCCAACAGTGGGACCAAGAGGAGGAGAGGCTAAGTGTATCCATGCAATATCTCAAGAACCGACAAAGAATGATGAGCATCAAAGAGTGCCTGAAATTTAATCAATACATGAAGAATATGCAAGCCAATTTGAATGTCGTGTAGAGATAGAAACAAGAGAGACATGCAGAAGTAGAACCACTCTAGGAGCAAGTAGTGCAACTAATTGCACAATTGGAGGAGGAAAAGAGGAATATGGAGCAAGTACAAACAGAGGGTGCAAAACTAATCAAGGAGGAGATCACAGTGCAATCAGTAGAGGCACTGACAGGAGGAGTCACGTAGGTCCCGACAAGAGGAAGGGAACTTGCAGACAAGTTCCATAGCCTAGAAGAGGTTGTTCAGGAAGCACACAATGGCTAGGTGGCTCAGGATGAGCCATGTGTCAGTGTTTAGGGCCTATTGGGTGCAGGCCTATTTTGAGGAAATACTATTTTTGGAGGAAAAAACCTAGAATTGGAAAAATATAGTGGGAAGGAAAAGCATCACGTACAAGGAAAGCATGTAAGGCGTGCATGGAGGAAAAACTAACTACATTAGGGTTAGGGCTTTTGTAGGAGATTGTAATGGATGGTGAGCTAGAAAACTAGTATAAATAAGTACTTAGGAGGTCTAGGTCGGGAGTGTGTTGTTGTCGATGTTTTTGGTTGCTAAGTTTTGGTCTATTCAATCAAGGAAACCACTGTAAGATCAAATACCATTTTTCTAAGTTGTTCAGTTGTAAGGGAGAAAAGTAGCTAGACCTTTAGGGTTAGATCATAGGCTGAGGATCCTAATGCGATCTAGTCAACCTTAGAAAGGTCGCGGAGTCTGTTTTGTGATTGTATGAACGGATTTATAGTGCATGCGGTGCTATATATTGCATAACCATAACAAATGAGCCTGAGAAGCCAAATCTTTGTGGACATAGCCAAGAAGGGCATGAACCATGGTAGCACCTGTGTTATGTGATGTGTTTATTGCATAATTACTTTCTATAAGTAGTTAGTTGATGAATGAATAATTATGTGAGAGTTGTTATATGTTAGATCTATCAGAATGCATGCATGAAATTAATAGATGAATGGATCTTAAGAATAACAGAAAGAACCACCAGATCAAGGCTTAAGAAGATGAATTACAATACCATATCCCCACTCTTCCCTAGACTGCAAGCATATGAGCATTGTAGTCACCCATAGGACTATCTTGGGTGAGACTACACATTACATTCTGTGTGTTGTGTTTCTTTTTGGTTTACCAGGAGGGTCGATAGTTTTAGAGGGTTTTGTTGGAAACCTGTTCAGATCTTAACCTGGGCCAACCCAAGAGTAGGAAGAGAGAGTAGTAACCAACAACTGCACCCACTTTTCCAAATGAACGCACAATTGTTATAACATCTCATACAAATCTAGATACTTGTTTCAAATGTATGCACACGCATGAGTTGTCCTTAAGTTACACATGCAAGGCCTCTTTAATTTGTGGATAGGCTTCCTTCAATTTACAATCTTTCTTGAGAAATTATTCTCTATTCAAAATGCCTTTATAATTGTTGCAATCTCTTTCTATTGAATTGAAGTTTCCTCCTTTTCCTTCAAACATTTCTAGGTCACCTGACAAGTAGCTTCATTTATCTCCATGTTCTTACCCATCATATTGGAACTAATATTCACTACATCTTCCAAACATAGATTGATGAGAAACGAACCTTGATCCCCTTGTCCTCCCAATTTCCCTTCTAGTTCCCTCCCCAAGGATCTAAATTCTACCATCAAAGGACCTTTTAATTTGATTCTTAAGTATGGCTCATGGCTACCTTTTTTTTGAGAAAGACCACTACCATTTAAGGACCTTTGAATTTGATTCTTAAAGACACCTTATGGCTATTTTTTCTGAGAAATAACAGTACCTATGACGAGTACTTTTACCATATTATTTAATCTATTATCACTCAGGAAATCACTCCAAGTCGAAGTCAATTCCTTGTTGAGTTGATTGGATGGGTATTTCAACCACTGTTATTAGAACTGAATCAATTTTTCTAAAACCAGTCTGTTTAACTATAATATAATGCTTGTCGATCAAATCAAAGGTTTAAACTAGGAATAGTCGGTTTTGTACCGAATCATTGGGATTTTGTGATGGAACTGACCATTTTTTATCTTAAATCCCTGAACAGGATAGCAAGTTTAGTACAAAACCGATCAGTTCCATATTAATCCATATGTTGGCCTCCGAGACTACAAAAATTACCCCCAAAAGTAAAATTAAAATTAAAATAAAACCTTAGTAATTAATGGTAACATTATAATTTTAAAGTAAAAGTTGACATTCTCCTTGATCTATCCTTTTATATTCTCATTTATATTTCCTTTTATATCCTTTTACTTAAATTTTTAACATTATCGTTATTTTTTTAAGGATGTTTTACCCAAAAAAACATCGTTTAGGGCCTCAAAATGGCCCCGGAAGTTCAGGACCTGAAAAAAAACTACTAAAAATAGTAAATTGTCAAAATTGCCAAAAACATGTTTTGGGCTAGTTGGAGAAGGTGGGTGGCCACCGATATCCACTTGGATTAGAGTGATTCCAACTTCTTTAGACTTTATATGGAGAAAGTAAAATCCTTCAAATAAAATTTGACATGGATTCTTTTACATTCTCCTTAACCTTTCCTTTTATATCAATTTATTTAAATTTTTAATGTTATCATTAATTGTCTTAGGATTATTTGAGAGTGATTCCAACTTCATTGGACTTCATATGGAGAAAGTAGAATTTTATATCCCATTCAAAATTCAACGAACTTAGTTTTTTGGATTTCAAGATTGTTAGGTTTGTAGTGTACCCTTCACTTAAGAAAAATAACTAATTAGGCATGATAATATTTTTCTACTTTATTTTAATGCTTAGATAGTGACACTAAAGATAAGGAACTGATCTTTCTTGTATTTACTATTGTTTAACTCATTAAGGGATTTGACCCAAGATATATATTTAAATATATATGCAATAGGGGTTGGCCTAATAAAAAGCTTACATAGTGTTAAAATTTAACATTCACTCTTGCCCATAAAAAACACTCTATGGAATTCCAATATTTTTGCTACCCTTCCAATTATGTTTTAACATATAACCGAATCATACATAAATATTAGAAAAAACAATGTTTAACTTAATAATAACCACAAACTTTAACCATACTTTGGTTTAACGTAATCCCTTACATTATCTAAGCCATAGAAAATTGTAAGTTCTACAAAGTTTCAATATTATCTTGGTTAATAAATTTAGTTTAGGAATAGAATTTGGATTTAACATTGTTGAAAGATTAGTTATCTTACATTTACAATTTCAAGTAATCATTCATTTAAAATTATTAAAAAAAAATGGTTTTTCAAAATTAATCAATCCATTTATTAAAAAAAGAAAGAAAAATACCTAGAAATTGTTTTTGTTTAATTTCAACTTTGCACTAGAGCTCTTCACCACATTAAACACACTTTTTATTATCTATTTTTTTGCACATTCCATTTTGTACATTCTAATAAAGTAAGGGAATACACCCTTCAAATTTAAACAATTTCTTTTGCATTAGTATGTAGAACCAACCTCTCTCTCTCTCTCTCTCTCTCTCTCTCTCTCTCTCTCTCTCTATATATATATATATATATAATATTTCATTTATGACCCTCTTGTTTGTTGGACAAGGGACCCCCTCCACGCAGCGATTTGACTGCTAAAGTCTACGTAGGTATACATACCCTACCCCCTCTAGATTTGAAATTGTGACCTCTTAGGAGGAAACATGTGTTCTTAACCATTAGGCCCACTCAGACTGTATAATATTTTATTGATAAAGTACCCCTATAAGGAGAAGATGATGAGTAAAATTTACAATAAGTAAAAATGTTCAAAATAGGTAAAAACATTCAAATTGAAAGTAAATTTTAAGCAGCATGCCCACATGTGTTATGATTTAGATTATGTATGTATAGATATTAATATAGTCATTATTGGCATGGACATATGATTTAGTTATGTGGTTGTGGTTGTACTGAAGTTATTTAGATGAGATTCTCTTATTTTAAAAAGAGTTATTGTTGTAATGTCCATTTCCGAATGATCACTCTAGAGGACGAATTAATAGCCTATTTAATTTTTGTAGGCTATAGTTGTTAAAAAGGGAAGTAATTAATTTAATTATTTAAATCTCATTTGGTGGAAAAAACAATATTTAAAAGTGAAATTGAATAATAAAATTAAAAGACAAGAAAAGTCATTTTTAAAGATATATAAAAGAAAAACCTTATGAAGTCACTTTAAATTTAATTATTGAGTGGAAAATGGAAAAAGGGGGATAAGAGAGAAATAGAAGCTCATTCTCTCATTATTCATGATCATTTTATAAAAATTGATTTGGAGATTTTTAGAATCTTTTTGGCTCTGGGACTGAAAACCCTTGAGCAGATTGGATTCGGTGGTGAAACTAATCCACCATATCTAATCCGTTAGAGAGATCAAACAAATCTTTCACCCAAGGTTATTGCAAAAGAAGAGAGGTGCTTTAGTTGGAAAAATCGTGGCATTTTCAAATTATTGGGTACTTTGTGGAGATCATACCCTCTCTTATCAGATCGTAGGAGCTTTAGAGAGGAGTCATGTCTCTTATTATATTTCATGGGTTCTCAAAGGAGGCCGTACTACCTAGAGTATAGTTTGTGGGGTCTTCAACGAGGTCGTATATTCTCATTTACAAACCGTGAGGGTTCCAAGAGGGCTATACGAGTAGTTTGCAACTCGTGGGAGGCTCAAGAGGGAGGTTGTGTCATTGCTTGATGATAAAGAGGGGTCGAACCAATACACAAGTGATTGCTACAACAAGGTTTATCTACATCAAGGGTTTTATTGTGGTTACTTGTGTTGTTCATGGTGTCTTACTGCTAAGACATTTTGTGCAAATACTGTTGACAACTGAGTATTTTTTGAAGGGTTAGACTTTCCCTTCCTCATCTCTATTTCTTTTGTGAATCATGCCCAAATCAGCTACAAGTAATGGGGCATTCTAGGAGTTGTTTCAGAGTATTAATGGCTGCCAAAAACATGGTCATGTACAGGTCAAAAGATGAATAAATCAATTGTTATTGCAGAGTTTATCTTGTTGTTATCTGCAGTAGATGTAATTGTTGTAACTTTTGTTTTGTTAATATAGAATAAAATAAAACCACCATATATATTCAAACCCTCTTGTGAAGTTGTTTGAGAAGAAGATCTAAAATTTTAGTAAACACAAACCCTCATTTGCGTGTTAAACGATTGTGGATCTGCTGTAAAATTTTCTTAAGACAGAGATTTGAAACTTTCATAAAAACAAAAAACGCATTAAAAGTCTATCTAGAGATATTACAATTGTATAACCCATTTATATTTTATTTTGAAATTATACTCCACATTCACATTTTATGTACATTATAACATATACTTTATTTTATTATTTTATTCTAAATATTCGATACATGACATTAAGATCTTTGAATAAACCATATTAAATTTTAAAATCTTTTATCATTATTGCATTTTAGTGAAATAGATACCAAAATAAAATCCTCACCTTATTGCGGTTGCTTGCCACGTTATTATGGCGATTTGCCTTTTTCTAATACAAAGAGGGTTTTGATATAAAGGATTTGACTTAGGGCATATTATTAATTATTTTTAATTTATCATTTTTAAATTATGCATTTCAATTGAAAATTTTATTTATTATTAGATATTTAAAACATCCACAAATAATGGAAGTTAAGGTGATATATAACTATAGATTTAAAATAAACATGTACAAAGAGCCAAGTGGTTAAAGGTGAGCGGTGATTTAAATAAAATGACCAATTATTTAAATATATGTGTTTTTTTTTCACGCGGAAAAAACAGTTTCACTGTTATTCTATTAGAATTAAATGAAATTTTTTGTTATATAAGGATCAAGAAAGTAATGATCAAAAATAGATCTGTAGTCTCTCCTTTCTATCTCATTTTTAGCAAAGTAGTAAAAACTACAAAATAAAACATATAGTGGCATTTACAAAAAACTCAAAATTGATAACACATGTAATGTTCCAAAACTAGAAAATGCAAAGTTTATCTGCATCGACAACAGTTCCATCAAAAAGTATTTCATAATAGAGCCAGCCAATACTCCCTTTAAGGGCCTTCTTGGAGAGGATGTATGTTACTTTGTTAAACTCTCTATGTACATGCATAAATTTGATAGATTCAAGTTTATCCTTTAGACTTCTTATATTATCCTTCCAGTAGTTGAGATATATCAGGTTTAGACTGGATTTGGAATTTATCCAATCAATAGTGACTTTGGAATTGCTAGCTACCATCATCTTTTTATGGAGAATTTAGTAGAAAGTAATAATAAACCACATAAGCCCAAGAGTTCGGCCTTCATATTGTTTCCATTGCCACTTGCAAATTGAGCTTTGACTGTGTGATCTGCAGTGATTTTTAAGTAGATTCCAATGCCACATACTTTATCATCAGCTGCTCCATCAAAAAAACCAATAGGAGTATTATAAAAAAAGATTGGATTTAAAATATATTCCATTATGTCTTCCTCCTCTTTGACTGAGTAATATTTGAATGAGAGGATAATTTTGGTGTGAATCATAGGATCCAGTCTATTCTTGTTTTCAAATAAAATTTTATTTCTGAATTTCCAAATGCCCCAAATGACCAAGTAAAGAATATATCTCAATTTTGGAAATTGTATAAACTAGAGATTCAAGTTTTCCTCAATGGAAGAGCAATTCCATTCACCTTCAATCTTCAAAAAAATTATAACTTTAGTCCAAATTTTATGTGTCCTGGGACAATCCACAAAAAGATGGGTTGTAGTTTCTTCATTCCTTAAACAAAGACTGAACACAGAGGGTCCTATACCTCCTCTCTCTTTTTAATTCACCCCAAAGAGAATGCAATCCTTTAAACACAGCCACATAAAGAAAAGCATCTTAACTCAAATGTTCACTTCCCAGATAGATTTGTACCACCATCTTCTTTCTTCCATATGGATTGAATATTAGATGGAGTAATAAGCTAAGTTTGCAGTGACTTCACCTATCGATCTGTTCCATGACCAAATGATCTTATCATTTGTATTTTTAAGATTGATACCACTGCTCTTTAAAATTGTTACAAAGGTTTCCCATTATGTTTTCAGGCCATCTGTTAATCCAAGTTGTTGTGAGTGGGAAATCCCTCTACGGACTAGCACTTAGGGTTTTATCATGCATGTAAAAAAAACCTAAAGATTCCTACTTTTTACCGTCATCTCGGACCTAATCCCCAATATTCTTAAGCAAATACGTAGTTAAGAAGATCAAGTGAACATACCTTATTTTTGGCGTTTGATATCGATCCCTCTTCATGCTTGGTCTCTCTTTGACTGCAACTCTCCTCCCAAGGCTGACCTGCATTCACCAAAGACAAACAAAGAACTCCACATGCATTTGATCTACAGATTAATGGGTTAGCGATTTAGTCAACATGTATGAAATAAACAATGAAAACCTCATATGGTGGGATGGGAAAAGTACTTCTTTATTATTAAATTCACTAAAGAAACTTACAATGATGAAGTCGGTCACTGCTCCACAAACCTGGTCCTAGGCTCCTCTTCAACTATCCTCCAACTTATTTGCTCTATACTTCTCTTTGCACAAGGATGGCTAAAGGTTGGGACAAGGGGAATGCTCAATTGGGCATAGTCTCTTTTACTATGATTTTCCTCTTTCAAATGGGACCCCTACCCCTTCTTTTATAAACTAGAAGGAGCTGGGTATTTGGTCGAATGACCGGCCATGCATGGCCGAAAGGTTTAGTTAACTTTCCCAAAGCTTTGTGTTCCATCAACAACTTTCATTTTTCCGTTCTTTTGTAGATACACGTGGGTTGTATTGGGGCATATAGCGTGTACATGTGTGCAGTAATGGAGCAAGGCGCGTGGGTCTTTATAAAGGGGGTTTTTAAGAAGAGTTTTTCAGTAGTGTTTTGGCAAAGAAGGAATTTGAGATGGACCGATGCTAGGTAAGTATGTCTGGTGCAAATTAGGGTTATAATAGATGCCCCCTAATGTGTGAGGTCAGAAGACCATCTTATGGCCGAAATGCATTATCAAGCTTTATCAATGTACCAAACCGGTGAGCCCAGGGACCAAAATTCAGGAGGTGCCATCTGAAAAATAAAAATTGTCTCTTTGAGGCAGGCATACCCATGCTCGGGATGAAATAAAGTCATGGTTACCAATCAAATACACTGTAGATCCATGTCATATAACTATATAAAGTGTAGCCGCTAGAAATACACAGTGGATCTACATATCGAAATCAAAAAGATATACATGTATAGTATCCATCTTCTAGAAGTTGATAAGGCTTGATGGTTGGAGATGAGGTCTTTAGATTTGAGCAACAACTTCAAAATCTTCAAATCTCGGGTAGAAGTGTAATATGAGTGTACGAATTCACTACATAGAGGTATTTGATGGCTCATTGGTCATGGACTAGAGAATCTTGATGATCAGACGAAAGGATCCATTGATTTCAAACAAAGACTTGATTGGAATTTTGGGATGGCTGAGCATGAGGGTAAGAGACAAACTACAGAGGGGTCGACTTAGGATTGGAAAAAATTCCCTTGGAAAATAGCACGACCAATGATGAGACTCGGGCAGCAAGGTATTAACATAAGTTCACGAGGCAGGAGGCAACGCAAACTCTCCATATGTCTAGAGGAATAACCAAATGGAAGAGGACACAAATCAATGTAGCTGGAACAGCTTCCTAAGGTCATATTAAATCCCAGGGCTTGACGAACAAATGAAAGGATGTGATTTATCCAAGGGCAACTCCTTGTGCTGCCAATATAAAGAAAATACTTTTCCTTTCCTCTTTTTGGGGTATATTTGATTTTTTTTTGTCTTTTTCAATAATTTTGGAAAAAGAATAAAAGAATGCTACATTACAAAGGAGGAAGGAGTGTCACAAACATACGAGATCGAGGCACACAGACAATATTGATGTTCAAAGCAAGGACACTTAGGAAAAATCCCTCTTGGGGCCAAAGGTGTCAAGACGCAGAGGTGAAGTGCTATAGGGCTTGCGTATAGGGATTGCGTATAAGGCATGCATCAGATGGTTCACTTGAGAGCAACATGGAGCCGGCATTAGACCAAAGGCGTGGGTATGCAAATGCGATTAATAAGACACACAATGGTAATGTCCTTCGATGTAAGTTTTACGAGCCCAGAGAAGGTAAGCTCGGTGGTTTTTCATATTTAAAGAGTCTGAAAAAACGTAAAAGGAGACTCCAATGGGGTACCTTTTTCGAAGGTAGTCTAGTCGGTTCAAAAAAGGGGTAAACTAGCACTAACAAGACATCTATTCAAAACCATTTTAACGAGTGTGATAAAGACAAGATCACTCGGCAATTTTTTCATTTTTAATGAGTCTAAAAAAAGCTTAACTATGGACTCCGTTAGGAATGTTCTTCTGGACCATTTTAACGAGTGTGAAAGAATAAGTTCACTCGGTGATCTTTTCAATTTTAGGGAATCTGAAAAGAGCTAAACTATGGACTCCGTGGGGGTTCCCTTTTCGTAAATTTAGTCCCTCGGGCCCGAAAAAGGGTTAAAATTATACTTGAGGGTACTCTTCTAGATAACCGAGGTTTCTAGAGTATACCTTTGTTCGTACAATTGACCATCCAAACTGAAAAATGGGTAAACTACCGTCAGACATATGTTCCTTCAAATTTCAGTTTAACGAGCGTGAAGGGAAACAAGATCGTTCGGAAATATTTTCACATTTAGAGGATCTGAAAAGGGCTTAAAAGAAGATCCAACATTGTTTTCTTTTCTTAGTTAATCCAGACAATATCGAAAAACATAAATGCAGTCTCGTCGGATGTTGCTTTCGGATTTCAAAGGGAGCTTGAAAGACAACAAATATTGCTCATGCTCGACACTTCCTGGGTTGATGCCTGGCATCGTCTCGGGGGAGCAGTCTGCTCTAACAAAGACATTTTCCACGACGCCAAGGGTTCTAGAGATATCTATAGGAATCGTTTCAGCAATGGTTTCCATATTTCCTTCGGTGTAAAAAACGTGTGTAGCCAAGGGGTTGATAGGACAAGACTTGTCTCTAGTCATAGTCAAAATGAATTCCCCTACCTCAAATCTTTGTAATTTTGGGAGGAAGTAAGATCTATGATGGAGATCATCCCAGGTTTTGTCTGGACTAGTCATTGCTTCGAAAATCGCTTCGTCTGATGGAAAGACTAAGTCTAAAGAGTTAGTATAGGCAAGGGAACCTTAAGCCCAGGTAGGCTATAGAATCAGATCTAACTCTTGTGCGGGAGTCGGATCGGGGTCGGCGGAATCTTGTTGGATTGTATAGTACGCAACTTTTGTCGTGGACAAGGGCATGGTCATACCATGATTCCCTGTCCCTTCCATCATGAGTGATGGGGAAGGAAGAGTCCATAGATCGTTGAAGTAGGTTGTATGAAATGACGATACTTGGAAAATCTCAACCTTAGGTTGATTGGATACAAACTTAACATCACCTGAAGGAGGTGGGTAATCGAAAGTACCCATCAAAGGTGGTCACAAAGCAACCTCTACGTTAACGATGTCGGGTTGAGGGTTATCAATCATTGGGACCGTAGATGCCCCCAATGAAGGGTCAGGATGGGAGAAAGAAAACTAATCAGTGGTCACGATCCAACCCTCGTGTGGAAACAACAAGACCCGAAAAACTATAGTGACCACTGCTTGCATGGCATAGGTCCAACTCCTACCTAACAAGAGATTGTAGTCGAGGGATGCATCGACTACTTCTACGTCAATGAACACAGTCTTCCCTCCTAACTGCACGGGGAAAGAGGGGATGATGCCATGTGGTCAGAACAAATGAACATCAAAAGAGGTAAGAAGATTAGGTGACGGAGACAAAATGGGATGGCCAATGGCCTTCCAACATGCCAATGACATGACGCATGTCTAGGTGCCCTCATCAACCACCGTGCAGAAAATGTTCTGAGTAAAATTTTTCATGGGGTAAGCCACTACTATCTGAAATGATACGTGGTAAGGGAGACAAGGTTTTAAGTCGGTTGTATCCAACATGATTGTACCTGGATTACAAGTCTCGACAGATCCTAAAGCGTCTAACAAAGATTTCCTCTAGGAAGGGAAACTCTGGAGGACCTCCAAAGAGGACAATGCACAAGGGGTTTGAGATAAATCCTCCACCACAGAATAGTTCTGGGTGGCCCTTGCATTTGGGTTGTGAGAAGCTTTCTTGAATGCACTTTTTGGGATGTGTGTCATTGTTTTGCCCAAATTCTTCTCGATCTGGAGAGGAAGAGATGGGATTTCAGCTTCTTTGCCTTTCTCAGAGGTGCTTGGCTTACTAGAGTCATGTGCTCTAGTCGATATAAAAGCATCACCTTTGATCATATACACATTCACGGATGTAGGATTGTTCGAAGACGGAGAGGGTCCTTGACTGCCCCCTTCCGCGCTTGTAGAGGCTTGTGTTAAGTTTTCCCCATGTTGGAATGGATTCGTTAACACAACAGCTTGTTGTTGTGACACAAACTTTTGGTCCTCTGCAAGTCGAGGGCACTGGTGGGTTGGGTGGTCCTTCGCGCACAGGTTACACAGATACTTTGCCTTCTATTTTTCAGTGTTTCCCCTGCCAGCATTATTACTGGGTTTCTTATCCTCCTTACCCTTCTTACATTGTTTTTTCTTTCCATCAGGATGTTGGGTGGCCTTTGGATTTATCGATTTCACACTGTGTACATCCGACATTTGGGTAGGGGGAGCATCTGAAATAGTAGTTTGGTTGGTTGTTGCATTTTGTATAGACAATTGTTGCATTTTTTTTGTCAGTTGTTCAGTGGGTTTGGTTTATGTTGAACCTACAATACCATTAGCATGTGGTCCAGCTCTCTGTCTAGTTTTATCAATTATGGATCGTGGTGCATCAGGAAAAACCTCGTACAGTAAATCAGACTAAGAATAAGTTAGCTCAAGCTGTTGAGCTCTCATGATGGCATCTTCTTCGAAAAACACTCCCGACGTTACGATGTCTTTGGATAGTTGTGGGACCAAGGACTTAAGGAACCACTCAAGCAGGAATGCAGGTGGGACTGGTACCTTAATCAAACTCTTTCAGTGTCTCCACTCTCGGATGTGGTCAGAGATATGGTCCACTTTTGTCTGTTTGAAATTGGCCAGCAATTCTATGCCAACATCATATCTCACAGGTAATTGGAAATGGTTTAGTAATTCCATTTCCAATTCATCAAAGGAAGAATATCTCGAGTGGTCGAGCTCGATGTACCATTTTGTAGCACTCTCAATGAGAGTGCATTGAAAAAATTGCAATTGTACGGAGTCATATTTCAACGAATTATACAAGAACCAAAGATGGAAGGTGGTCACATGATCCCCTGGATATTCGTTAGGCTTGGCCTCAAACTTTGGTATGTCCGAAGGAAATTTTGTCAGCATAGGAGGCCAATGTGGATCGTGACAGATGGGGTCATTCAACAATATTGTCAAATTTGGAAAATGTAAGTTTTCCAAGAAGGGTAGCTTTGGTTGGTGTTGTTGATAACCATGGAAAAAGGGGCATGGAGTTTGACTGGCACCAGGTTTCCTGGAAAATTTGGGTTGCTAGCCAGGTTTCTGGTAAAAACCATGGCCATGACTAGAATATGGATTTTGCGTGTAAGGAGACATCATCGGATGATTCCCAAAATAGGACATAGATGGTTGGGTGTGCATTACATTCGGAGGACTTTGGGAAGGGTTGCCCCATACCGATCCCATGGGCATAGGCATAGCACCTTGTCCGGGGTTCCATTGGTTGTGAAAAGAATTTCCCCAGATTGGCATTCCAGACAAGGGAACTTATCCTTGCCAAGAATTCCAAGGTCCTGATGTGGAAGAAGTTCCTGGGTTTTCCCCCTATGCAGGAATAGTACCCTACATAGGGTTAGGTTGGCCATAACCAGGCTTTCCCCTGTTCGGAAAAGTAGCTGACGAGAAAGCATTGTTACGAAATGCACCGAACAAAGAAAACGTTGTCGACCCTACCGGCATATTATGAGAAGGTGGTCCTTGACTCCCTACTCCAAGTGAACTATGGTGTGTGTTTGGCCTAGAGGATTGCTGGTGGGTACCGCCAAGTGAAGGGGATGAAGGAGGTAAATGACCTCCCCTGTAAGGGAAAGCATTAAAAGGAGCTGAAGTGCCCCCATGGGTCCTTGCAGAGGAGTGTTAGAGATCCCTTCCCCTAGACCTAAAGTCTGTAAAGTGGAGTAAGATAGTACAAGGTTGTTACCTATGCTAGGCATCCTGTATGATAATGGAGGGCCTTTCACACTCTGTGTGAAAGGAGAAGTGGTCATCGCCAAAGATGGGATCAAAACACTACTCAAGGTAGAGGTGGCCGAGACCGTGGTGGCTTGGACCGACAACGATGGGGTAGGAGGTGGAACACCCCCTGTGACGACAACCATGGCGGGAATATCAGGATTCCCAAAAGAAGAGATAGGATTTTCCTCCATTACCATTCGCTTTAAAGATGTCGAAAGGTCCTTTAACAGAGGTTGGTCAGGTGTTATTTTCGGTGACCCGGTCGCTTCAAAAGACCCTTGTTGGTCTAGCTTTCGCCTTAGCAGTGGTGGGGGTGGCTTCAGTGTAACTAGTGGCAGGCCAAGAAGCCTTTGTGACCGGTAGAGCTCGTGATCCTCCACTATCTGAGAACATCACAGACACACTAGGGCTTTCTATTCATTCAAAAAGAACACACACTAGAAAAGTCCCTACAAGATAAAACAAGCAAACACTAAACTAGTTGGACGAATAGTTACAACAACCAACACTAGAGAAACTTACTGGTGCAAGTGAAACTCGAACATGGAAGCACCCTAGAGGTGTATTCTTCAAAGCGTGGCCCAATGTCTTTCCTAGGTACCGTGGTATACCCTCACAATCACCTTTGTATGTCTCTAAAAAAGATAGGCAACTAGGTTGTCAATGTGCGAACAATCACCAGGCGGGTACAGTCGACAGTCGAGTAGACCACAATGAGCAGGGTATCAAGCCCAAAACCTGTCAAGGGTATTGAAATAAAGTTGTTTGGAAGACAACTGAGGACCTCGAACGGATTCAAGACCCACAAAGCTCCATGGCAAATGCAATCGATGGAATCCCAAAACAATTCCTCTATATGTGTTCTCCACTACGATTGGTCCAGATTTGGAGGGGTTATCTCTGCTACCTTTCTGCATGTGACCTCATGTTTAACCCCTGTGTTAGAGGGGGGTCCCATATAACTTTCACGATATTGGACCATTAACACTCTCTAGCTTAGACTCCAATGTTTTATTTAATGGCCTTGAAGAGTTTCCTCTCCAACCTGATTCAAGGCCCTAACCCTAAACTAGTTGCTTGACCCTACAAACATAAAAAAGTCTAATTAATTTTAGATTTAGTGTTAATTTTTATGGCTTGTCTTAAGTCAAAGGTTATGAAATTGAAACTAGTGATGTTTGAAAGACGAAAGAAAAGATAAACAGAAAGATGGAAACAAAACACTTCTTGACAACTTCAGATTTTCTCTTTTAAATTCTTTAACCAACTTATCAAAAATAAAAGTTTCTAAGATCTTCGAATAACAACCTCAAAATAAGATTTCACTCAACTATGAGTTACTTATCGTCTAAGTAAACCGTCAAGAACTTATGAAAGCAAAGACTTTTCCTGGTTACTAATGCAAACCAACAACTATTTAACCAAACAAAGAAATAAAAGATATTTATTTTTTTATTTGAATGCTCACAAAGAAAAAGTAAAAAATATCAACAAGTAAAGACCACAAAAACCTCTGGCCTAAGCACAGATCGCAAAGAGTCACTCTAAAAATAACACACAAGAAGATTAAAAAGGATTCTCACACTTGTCTAACACCCTGTGAAAGGAAAAATTTGAGGAAACTTCTTAATGAAAAAGGAAGCTATTGTTGTGATCAAACCTAAGCTATTGACTGCTATGACAGAGACCAAAAAACCCGAGAGGGATAAACTCTTGAAAAATAAAAGGATGATTGCCTCTCCTTAAACAAAAATTTTCTCAACAGACACGCTGCTGATAGTTCAATAGTCAGTGTGTGCATGTGAGATGTGTAACATCAGGGCGCATGTACACATGTGCAGACCTTATGTAGGTCGTGTATACTTATGCAACTCTCAATAATGAAAAGACAAACAATCAGGCACTAGCAGAGACTATTGGTATTGAGGACCATAATCTCTTGAAGACTCAGAAACTCACTTTGACAGAAAAAAGAAAACAATTCAAAGAAAATTTCATAGAACAAACCAATCTGAGGTGGAACCTAAGCTATAAACTGCAAACAACAAAGACTAGAATGAGTTATAGAAAACCCCTGAGAAGAATTACTTCTGACAGGGGAGAGGATGAATGCTTTCCTAAAATAAATTTTCTGAAATCATACACGCGACTGACACTTCCTCAGCTAGTGTGTACACGGGGGCTGTGTGAAGGTAGGGCACTGGTACACACGTGCAGACCTTATACAGGCTGCGTGTACCTCTGTGGGTCCTGTAAAAAAAAAAAAAATTGCAGTCAAGCAAAGAAACATAGATAACTGGTATGGAAGACCAAAATCTTTGTTAGCTCAGAATTTTGTAGAAAATTTAAAAACAAGAGATGAAACCAGTTTTTAAAAATACCCAAGAAAAAATATTCCCAGAAACCCTAGAGATCCCCAGTACGATCACCAATTCTGTTGTGAGTGGGAAATCTCTCTACGGACTAGCACTTAGGGTTTTATCATGCATGCAGAAAAGACCTAAAGATTCCTACTTTTTACCATCATCCCGGACTTGAAACCCATTATTCTTAAGCAAATACGTAGTTAAGAATATCAAGTGAACATACCTTATTTCCGGCGTTTGATATTGATCCCTCTTCACGCTTGGTCGCTCTTTGATTACAACTCTCCTCCTAAGGATGACATGCATTCACCAAAGAAAAACAAAGAACTCCACATGCATTTGATCTACAGATTAATGGGTTAGAGATTTAATCAACATGTACGCAATAAACAATGAAAACTTCATATGGTGGGATGGGAAAAGTACTTCTTTATTATTAACTTCACTAAAGCAACTTACAATGATGAAGTCGGCCACTGCTCCACAAACCTAGTCATGGGCTCCTCTTCAACTGTCCTTCAACTTCTTTTCTCTATACTTCTCTTTGCACAAGAATGGATAAAGGTTGGGACAAGGGGAATGCTCAATTGGGTATAGTCTCTTTTACTATGATTTTCCTCTTTCAAATGGGACCCCTACCCCTTCTTTTATAAGCTAGAAGGAGCTAGGTATTTGGTCAAATCACCAGCCATGCATGGCCAAAAGGTTTAGTTAACTTGCCCAAATTTGTGTGTTCTGTCAACAAATTTCATTTTTCCATTCTTTTGTAGGTACACGCGGGCTATATTGGGGCATCTAGTGTGTACACGCATGTAGTAATGAAGTAGGGTGTGTGGGCCTTTATAAAGGGGGGTTTTAAGAAGAGTTGTTCAGTAGTGTTTTGGCAAAGAAGGAATCTGAGATGGCTTGATGCCAGGTAAGTATGTCTGGTGAAAATTAGGGTTATAACACAAGCTGATTAGATTCTAACCAATTTTGTTTCGATCCAGAAACATCTGGTACAACTGCTTGTGCCATAGTAAAAAAAATTTCTCTATTTAAAAACTGGATTAGTGGAACTAACGGTTTAAAAGAGGAGTTGCATTGAATAAAAGGATCATGTCCTAATACCACTCAATTACCTAAACCAATCTCCCAGGCTAGCCAACTTTTGACGATCGGGAAAGAGCACATAGATGTTTTTGAAATGATAGAAGTTCCCTGGGAAATGTGTTCTTCTCTTCACAACTAGGAAATAATATCAACTCCTTTTAAATATTTTTTGATTAGAAATCTATTCCACACACATGTTCCGAATAAACCTCTCCATCAGGATTTTGCAGCCAGTGATTGTGCAAACCAAGTGATATTCTTTATGCCCCATCCTCCATAATCTTTTGTCCTGGCAAGATTTTTCCATTTCGTAAGATTATAGCTAGATCCTTTTTTCCCTCCCTTCCAGATGAAGTTTTTAATAAGGAGTTGTATACGGTGGATAATGAAGGAGGGAATTTTAACAAGACTAAGCCAATAAAATAGGATACTCTAAAGAACAAAATTGGCTAAAGTGAGTCTACCTCCTAATGAAATCCAACAAAATGTCCCATTCCCAATTCTTTTCTCAATTTTTTTTCGTAACCAAAGCCAATCATTCACCCTATAATTATTGGGTTTGAGGAAAAAAGCCAAATATTTCATACGTTGATCAAGGCTCTCAATCGGAATATTAAAGGCTGAAGTCAAACTATGTTCTAGGCTCTGATCTATGTTTTGAACAAGAAAACGTGACTTCTTATAGTTTACAACCATTCTAGAGGTAGTAAAAAAAATTGAGAGTATAGTTTGAAATGGCAACTAATCGTCAAGTTTGCCAGCTCCAAGAATGAGTACATCATCAACAAAGAAGAGATGTGATAATAAAGTGCTAAAAACAACTTTTAGGCCTTGGAAAGATCATGTGTTCATGGCTTGTATCATCAATCTACTTAAACATTCAAAAACCAAAAGGAAAATTAAAGGCGACATAGGGCACCCTTGTCGCAATCCCCAATGAATTTTGAAGAAATTAGTTGGAACAACGTTAACAAGAACAATTGTGTTGACCAAGGTGATACAGCCCATAATCCATTGAGAAACTTGCCAATTTAAACCAATCTGATCCAGAAGCAATCTTAGGAATTGCCAACTCACTTTATCATAGGCCTTCTTTAAATCAAGCTTCAGAATAACTAAAATTTGCTTCCTCGTCTTTGCAGAGTGTAAGCATTCTTGAGTGATTCCAACAGCATCAAAGATCAGTCTGTGCTTGAGAAAACCGAACTGCTCACTAGAAATGTAGGATGCTAATTTATCTTTGATCCGAGAGGATATGATTTTAGAAATAATTTTATAGACAAAATTGCACAATGAAATAGATCTAAAATCATTGAAGGTAACAAGCTTACTAATTTT